>LUCW03002190.1:42500-70000 GCA_001586965.3 Sphaeroforma sirkka | reverse complement strand
GCTTCATAGTTGAAATTTCATATCAGAACATCGCTATACCCACTCCGAGAGGCCGTTTGCAGTCTTATTTCTATGCATCGTCCAAACAGTGCAAGATTCGGCAACCACAACCAGCCTCAGTCATTTTGCTGAACGTTTTTTATTCACCACCACAAAATGAAAGTACCCCTAGATCAACACCCAAGTTCGTGGAGAGTAACGTCGAGGTTACGGCAGACGCTATGGTAGCAGCAGACGGCATTCACTCTGTCGTGCGCAGTACATTATTCCCACCGTACGCGGCTGAGTATAGGTGAGTGAATACGAGTAAACTGCTATGCATTTGAATTGTTATTTCTGAATATATAATGTGATGTATATATATATATATATATATATATATATATATATATATATATATATATATATATGTGTGTGTATGTGCGCCGCATATTACACTATATATATATATATATATATATATGTGTATATATGTGCCAACCATGTGCCAACTATATAGACAGATATATATGTATATTATCCTGAACATATATATATATTATATATATATATATAATATATATATTATTATTATATTATTATATTATATGGTTATTATAATATATATATATTATATATGCATATTACATAACATTGGTGTATTGCACATACCATTATATTGCATTATTATATGTATATTATTATGTTATTATTATTATTGTTATTGTTATTATGCTATATGCTATTACTTATATTATTATAATTATTATTATACATACATGTATATACATTACATAATATTATACATATGCATGTAATATTATGCTATTGGTTATGATGTCATTATGTATTATTGTACATGTACATATATATAATATGTATGTAATATTGGCATCACATCATTATTATTGTTATTATGGCTATGGTTATTGGCATAATATGCATACATATATATATTCATTATTATAGTGCATGCATATATTATTTATATATACATACATATTATATATTATTATACATACATAATGCATGCATTATATATTATTATTGCATATATATAAATACATGCAATGCATAACATGTAGTGATACATATTATGTACATACATGTACATACATACACATGTGTGTACATGCATATATGTATATATGTATGTATGTATTTATGCATATATATATATATATATATGTATATATATATATATTTATATATATATATATATATATATATATATATATATATATATATATATATATATATATATATATATATATATATATATATATATATATATATCGATAAAGGTATCCATAGAGTCAGTAATACATAATTGTTCAAAGCAGAGTGTACGCAGTACGCTGTGCGGAATTGGTGCTTGTTTTCTCTAGACCTAGCCGTTAGCACAACTTTATATACACAAATCACCAATATATTCATGTTCTTTTTAGTTTGGTAAGTCATGAGTTTTGTTCGTCTGTCAGATTATATCCTTCGTAATCTGATATAAGACGAGAGTCTGCTGCCTCATTTATGCTATATAGGTGCAAGGTCTAGTGTGCTATCCTATAGCGCCAAGAGCTCTACTGTGGAACTCTGCGCTACGCCACGTTCTGGCTGAGCCATGATCAAAAACTAGTCCAAAATTTGTGTCCAATAGGTTTTTTCTTCTGTTCCTTACCAGTGGGTGTACCGCTTACAGGGCGATCCTGCCGTACCAAGAGTCGTACAGCGAGCTCTTGGGCCACACCACAGTATGGTTTGGAGATGATCACCATGTGGTTGCATACCCTAACGGGAATCCAAAGTACTCTCAACAGTGGATGAACCTCGTACTGGTTAGACGAAGCGCACAGCAGGAGAACGAGAGTTGGGTAGAGCCTGTGGGTAAGTGTATATTAACTTGCGTACTCATATGCATCTGATGTTTTGGCTTCTATACATAAACATGTATATGTCTATATTCTTCAATGTGTTATGTGCATTCGAGGAACATGAATGAACCATGTACTGGTTAGACGGAGCGGGCAGCAGGAAAATGAGCCTGCGCGTATGTGAATTACTCGTCTCCAATCTAGAATACAGAGCTTTTAGTTTATGTGTGTGTGGATCTCTGTTACCAATATTACATGGCAGTGTATAGAACTTCGTACAATGGAGACAGAGTGCATATCAGAAAAGGAGAGTTAGAGCGCAGTCTGTGGTCAAGCATCTTCTCAGCATATATATACAATTGTGTCGATTGGTTGATCAATATGTACATATATACGTTACGGTATACATCATTTCGCGAACATCGTATGGAGAGGGAGGAAAGACTACAATTAATAACAGTTGAATATTTGGCACGCCGTCGCATACATCTCGCTGGAACTTCGGATACTTGGCACTTTATGCTAAGCTGGAGTTGAAATGAGATTTGTATTTACCTATCCCAGCCTCTAACCGCAATGATTGGTTATCCCTCGGAACTACGTGTACTGTATAGATATTTAATGTAAATACATGTATAAAGGGTTGTATATTTATATATATATATATATATATATAGATGTGTATATGTATCTAGTACGACTCTTTACTTAGCATGTACTCATTCAATATTAACACAGCGGTAGAGGATATGGTAAAATTATTCCACACGCCGTCTCCCGTTTTGAATCGCATCTTTGAAGACTTGGTACAGAGTCCCGAGCCCGTGTTCAAGTGGGGCCTGTACCTACACAAGCCCTTACCCTATTGGTCCGTTGATAAAATCTCGTTGCTAGGCGACGCTGCGCACTCCATGCTTCCCTTCATGGCGCAGGTATGCGTCCGTAACTGTTCAATCTTAAATTGTGTGCACTTAACTGTGCAGTTAGCAACGGAGACAACGCTTGAAACTTCCCTTTGCTGCAATGAGTTGAGACCTTCAAAGACTTTCAATGACGCCTCAAATTCTATTCATTTCCCTATTCACTTATTGTATCTTGGATTTTTTTTTCTTAATCTATACTTGAGTGCCGTTTAGAAGTCCTAATCGGTATTACGTTTAGTACCGCTCCAGGTGTCATCCATGTTCACGTTTATAGTTAAATATGATGTTTACGATTAGGATGCTTCGTAACTTGTCATTTCATTTTGCATACGGTAGCTCGCGTTCGTTCAAAGTCGTAACGTTTGCGATTGGTATGATATGGATAGCTAAGTATCCATTTGTCAACTATCCTAATAGGGAGCCGGCATGGCTATCGAGGATGCGCACGTGCTGGCTGCGTGTCTGAGTAGAGGTCTGCCTATAGAGAGGGCTCTGGCGCTCTATCAGAAGCTGCGATTAGAACGCACCACGGCTGTACAGGTATGCGCTCGCTGTTTGTTTCGCATCGGTGATGAATATCTCACTTATAGTTATAGCAACACTTACAATTCTATAACTACACCTTCTTCCTTGTCTAGGGGGGCTCGTTTGGAACATATACCAGACAATACACACGCATGGACGAAAACACGATATTATTATTTAGATGGTATCGTCTTATTGTTAAATTTTACCAACAACGGCAATCCTCTAAACCCCTCCACCTTCTCTCGTACAGAGGGACTCGGCAGAACATTTTGATATACACCACGCAATATACGCCCATGCGCGATTACACAACATGTATCTTTGTATAGGTGATGATTTTTTCCACTATAGCAACGCTTGAATTCCTAACCTTTTAAATATATGCACCACCTCTCTCTCTAACAGAGGGGTTCGTCGGAACACTCGGATATATACCATGCCTCGGGTGGGACTGCAGCAGTGCGTAACTCCCTTCTGAGCGCGGTTAACAACGTCAGCCCACACCTCATGAATCAACGAATGGATTGGATATACTCATACGATGCCACCAAGAGTGTACCCCGGCAGGACTGTTCGTAGTTGATAGCATCACGTGAAACAAGTTCGTGTTATGCGTCCTCTCAGCATCTCGCTCAAAATTTCATGCGGAAACTCACCGTCTCATGCGCCAATGAATGAGCTGGGTACTCTCTAACGACGCAACCAAGAGGGATTCTCAGCAGAAAAGCTCGTAGGGAAGAAGTTCGGGACTAGATGACTCTCTCATAAACCAAAAGCATGGGCTGGCTGAACCCAATCGATGTGATGAAGTGCGTCTTCAAGCTGGACTGTCCGGGGGTGACCTGTTCGAAAGTAGTTTTGGGTGTGTATCAGTCTTGCAGCGCCATTCTCGAGAATAGTGATTAGCGGGCAACTCATGCATCATTGCCATTTTTAAGGATTGTGTTTGCTCATACGATGTAAACAGTGTGACCTTCTAGCAGCAACGGAATGGGAATCGCTTTTGGAGATATATCGGTCCTTCGGCAGAAGCACCCGGGTGGGTATTAGTTAGTTTCTAGTTCATGAACTAACGGTGTATCGGGTATGCCGATACGAAACAATCGCTTAATTTCAAGCAGCACTACAAGATTAGTTGAATTGATCGCGTATCTCACGAAGCCATCAAATGGACTAGGTAGCACTCGTAGGTGACGGATCGAAGTGGGTTCCATATCTTAAAAAGGAGAAACAACGTGTGTACTGGATGTTCTCGTTCGATGAGATCGTGAGTGTCCCCTAAAGCAGAAATATGCGGAGATGATTTACAACGATGTGTATCATGCGACTTCTTAACACTGTAGGCTTTATGACCTTATGGTGTCAGAGCACTAATAGTGGACTTTGGTATTTCGATCTACCTTATGAATTTCATGTCGTATTATCTCTCAGTTCGTGTGTATGCGTAACCACTCTGTCACTGCTTATTCGGGCGTACTATGGGTGTATTCTTGTCTGGCATCGGTTGAAATGATTTGACCTATGCACGTGCAACAGAGCTAACGGGTTGGCGAGAGAAGCGTGACAGAGATTTATGCAGCAAAAACAGTATCGCCGCAGTAGATTGGCAACGGTAGGAGTTGAAATTGATTTGGCGGCAAAATTAGTCGAAGCTAGTTGAAATCAGTGGGTCAGAGACAATATCGTAGAGTAGATAAGTCGAAGTGACTAACAGCATGTGCATTGAGTGGGTGCACGCACGGGCCTACGCTCAAATTACCTGTGAGAGCTAGAGGTGTCGCAGCTTACGATGTAAGCATCAGAAACATTCCTGGCAGACCACATGGAACTCAAGTGAAGTACAGTGAAATGCAGTCATTCGTGTGGATGACCACTTTATCGGTACGTACGCAAGGAAGCACTATGTAGATAGTTGGGAATTATTTCGTTAGATCGTCGTAGAAGCTGATGTAGGGCTCTGTAAACCTCGTTAAACATAAGAAAATAGCCCAAGGCGAAAGTCGAGTAGTGGAATCATGTACATCTGGTAGGGTATCATACATGTAAGTGTAATTTAGTTGGATTCAATATGCTTAGGGCTTCTTTTAAGGGTAGAAAGTAGATAGACGCATCCTTGCAATCAATGTGGCAAAAAATGTCGAGAAGAATGAACTGGCAAGAGCCAGAAATACGGTGAATCCATATAATGTACATTCGAGTACCTCCCGCCAAAATGGGCGGAGGTAGAACCGGCATATCGTACATGTAATGGCAGAATATCACTATCGCAAAATAAGTCAAGAGACAAGGTGGAGAGCACATACACAGTCTGATCAGAAAACCTCCACTACCAAGTGAAATCAAATCTTGTATGTTGTAGAATACATATAGCGTATTTGGCTTCACAGAATTGATGTAATACCAGTGTGCTTGAATTCGATAGGGAAAGCATATAATACATTGTACGATAAGCACTTCCTCATGACAGAATCACTGGCAACTGAAACTAAGCAATGTAGTGATTTAACTTAAATAGCATGAATGCGTTGACAAGGGCGTTGTAGATAGATGCGTTATTCTGCTAAATGGGGTGTGTCCCTGCGCACCCGAGTACAAGGAATGGGCCACTTCAGGTGAGAGTTTGTCCGGACTACGGGCAATAGAGAATCAAGTAAATGCAACGGGTAGACTACGGGCAATAGAGAATCAAGCAAATGCAACGGGGACTACGGGCAATAGAGAATCAAGCAAATGCAACGGGGACTACGGGCAATAGAGAATCAAGCAAATGCAACGGGTAGACTACGGGCAATAGAGATCAAGTAAATGCAACGGGTAGACCACGGGCAATAGAGACTCAAGTAAATGCAACGGGTAGCCCACTGGCAATAGAAAATCAAGTAAATGCGACGGGTAGACCACGGGCAATAGAGATCAAGCAAATGCAACGGGTGGAATACGGGCAATAGAGAATCAAGTAAATGCAACTGGTAGACTACGGGCAATAGCGATCCAGTATATGGCACGGGTAGACCACGGGCAATAGAGGATCAAGTAAATGCAACGGGTAGACCACGGGCAATGGAGGATCAAGTGAATGCAACGGGTAGACTACGGGCAATAGAAAATCAAGTAAATGCAACGGGCAGACCACGGGCCATAGAGATCAAGTAAACACAACGGGTAGACCATGGGCAATATAGAATCAAGTAGATGCAACGGGTAGACCACGGGCAATAGAGATCCAGTAAATGCATCGGGTAGACCACGGGCAATAGAGAATCAAGTAAATGCATCGGGTAGACCAAGGGCAATAGAGATCCAGTAAATACAACGGGTAGACTACAGGCAATAGAGAATCAAGTAAATGCAACGGGTAGACTACGGGCAATATAGATCCATTAAATGCAACGGGTAGACCACGGGCAAAAGAAAATCAAGTAAATGCAACGGGTAGACTACGGGCAATAGAGAATCAAATAAATGCAACGGGTAGCCCACGGGCAATAGAGATCAAGTAAATGCAAAGGGTAGTGAGACGCAGACGTAGGCGACATTTGTGGATAATAGATACTGTCCGAACGGACAGATTGGTTGCGCATTACTTTTTCGCAAAATTTTCCGGGCGTGAATAGTTTGGGTTGTTGGGGCAGTGTTTGTTCTCACCTGTTGTATCAGTATCAATTTTTACATATCGAATATACATACCATCCAAACAGAACTTAATCTTCATTTCCCATACCTACAACAGTCAGGTCTGACGGCAGTATGTGTATATGAACGTGTTTATTATTCAATTGTATATTTGATGTAAGAGCGTATTTAATCTTAAATGCAAGTCTATAAAAGCAATATTCATTCAATCAAATTGTTGCCTAAGCAGCATCTCTCCTTCGCTCTTCCACCCCTTGAAATCTTCCCCTATCCCCGACTGTCCCGCCAACCGTTGTCTCTTGACCCTCTCCTTCCCACTCAACCTCTCCTCCTGATCCACTTGTCCACTTCTCTTCGCCCCTTCCGCACCTGTCAGTAGTACACTTTTTTTCTCGGCCCGTTCTTGTGCCCGTTGTTTAGCCCGCTCTGCTCGATTTATAGCCTCCTCTCGCTCCGCCAATGATTGGTCCTCTTCCGCTTGCCTCTGGTTCTCAATGGCTTGTAATTCTTTCTCTTCTTCTGCTAGCGCTGCCAGTCGTTGACGTTCACGCTCGTCGCGCAGTTCCTGTTCATAACAAATATATAAAAATATGGATCAGTACCCCAATGTATATCCGCACGTGTACAAAAGCTGGATTTCTCTATGTATGCAACCATGTGGTATGTGCCAATTTCTTCAAGGAAACGATAATTCGTGTATGATAAACTGAGAATTTTCTCAGGTGCTACCGTATGTTTAAAAAGGAAGGGACAGGTATCCTTGATAGTTACTTAGAGATCACCATGGACTTCCTTATCGAATGAGAATTGCATTAAACCAAGCATACTACCTTGCTGTTGTCGTACACAAGCGACAATTTACTCATTTAATACTAGCATATGCAGATTCATATGCAAGTTTATGTGTGCTAAGGGTATTGAATCTCGAGCTCAGTACTCATCAAATCCTATCAATAAAACATGCTTCTATATAGGTGTATGTATCTATCCTACGAGATTTCAGTTTCTATGTCACCATTCCTCGAACCTCTATAAGAAGATGAAACATAGACATGTGCAAATACATGTATCCTAGATAAATTCAGTTTCTAACTCACCCTTGTTTACATTTCTGTAACTATATATACTACAACGGTGTTGATGTAGCGCTCTAGATTTCTAACCAAAGTTCAGTATTATAACTACATACACTACGAGCACGAATATACAACAGTGAGATGCGCCAATTTACGACAGGGTTATGAACCGACATGCCATGACACGCCCTTGCATCTCTGGTACGCTGCGAATAGAACCCAGTTAACGCGTCAATGAACATAAAATAGAGAATAGCGAGCAGAATGGCACAATTCACACGACCAGTGTTAGTTGTATCGAGCACAATCAGAGTTATATGTATTGCACTGGTACTATGTTCCGTAGCAACCACAGTCAACATGATACACATTGTGAATTTGCTTTATTTGTATCTCATATACTCAGAAGCAAATATTTTTCTCTAAAACTCGTGCATATCCACAGTCGCCATAGAACTGTATTGTTGAACAATGATATAAAGCGTTCGACACAACTATCCATGTTTGCAGTAGAATCACACCAGACCTTCTACAGTTCACGATAACCCTTTGTGCCATCAACATCACAGATATACTACACAGTGTACACACCTGTACTTTTTCAACAATAAACCATCATTCTCCGAGGTGCGCAACTACCTATACGCCCAATCAATACTATACATGAAACACGAGGACCCTGTGTAATACCAAATTTGTAACACTACAAGGTGCATAAGTACATCCACTCGTTACAATAATAGATAATATGACCATACGAATTAAAAGTCAGAAGATACAAAGTGTAGAAAATCATGACAACACTTAGTGCACAACTACCCATGTTCTCATTGATTCCGAACAATACCTGTTATCCTACGATCTCAAAACATATTAAACACTGTGCACAATTGATACTTATACTTGTCGAGATGATAACCATACGGTAGACTATAACAAACTTCTACGATTCAATTCCAGAATGCGCAATGTGAATCATGAGTCCACAATCAACTCTGCTTGCGTAATAGCATACTATAAATATACATGATGTACAACTACCTGTATTTTTATTTCGGTATTTTCTTTCTCCAGCAGTGTACTGAACTCGGGTGTCTCCGTCAGCACCTGTAGTGCGCGGTATCAATTGAAATATAAGATTATAGTTACGTATACGCTTATATCATCATTGGCAATCTTAAAGATAAAGTTGGTAGAAACCGATAATTGCCTGTAAATTAAATCCCGATGTCTATGTTTTAAGCATATATAGTTATGCTAGAAAGAATACAACCGCACGTTGCAATTCAAAGCATAGCATAGATAAAATCTGTTCTGGAGAACATGCATTTAGTGGCCATGAAAGAATACAGGAAAAGAACAAGAAGGCACGACGAAATACAAGGTCACACATATCAATGTGCGTATTTTTGATCCCTCATACATATATCTGGTCAAATTTACATGCGAAAGGAACATAATACTTTCATTAATCACATACGGCAATAAGCTACACTAGCGATCACCTTCGGTCGTGTAATGGAGGACGTTGGTGCGAAAATATGACATGAGCTCGCGCAGTCCAATGCACATGCCAAGGTACATCCGCGCCTCCGAAGAAACGTATTGGATACATATTATAAATTGTACCCATATTGATCACAACACGGCACACAGATCGTGTTTAAAGGTCGACCTACGTTCACCGGGCATATCTTTCTTCAGAATAACCATTCGTGTCTCTGTCAGAGAAGCCAATTTAAATACCGTCTACATACTATCGACTTCTATGTTGCAAATTCATGCAGCACTCGTAGCTACTCAGTAGCTATAAGTCGATTATACTAATTGACTGTGGTATCCACATTACACACTTCTAGTAGCACATACAAATAAAAGGATGGCGATTCGTGACACCGATCAAAGACTCAGACCACCTGTGGTGCATATCAAAACTCGCTATAAGGATATGTATACCAAAGCTAATATAATATATAAAAGTGCAATGCTACATACAGCAATGCTACACACATATCGCACTTTCGGTAAATAAATGTCTCGTTAATAAATCAAAGTCAAACTTTTTGAGAATTTACATACAAGATAAAACAGGCTATAGGTGACAGGTTTGCCAGGATCAGAAGACCAACAACGAATATATTCCAAGTACATACGATATACATCACCTTCAATGTTTAACGCATTAAAATCAAACTTGTCCTGTGATGTACACACTAACTGTAATTAATAGGTATGTTAAGATCAAGATAGCACCAACAATTAAAAAAATCACACACAAGTATACACATATGCGACATACCGCACTCTCAGTGTATCCATGTTTCTTCAACGTATCAAAGTCAAACTTCGCCTCCTTGAGCGGTAGATTATCATTTACATCTGTACTCTTTGTTCCCTTTGTCTTCGTTTCAGACTCTGGTTCACTGCCAGATACATCACTGCTGCTATCCACGAGGTCATCCTCAAACATGTTCACTTTGCGTTTAGCCATTGTAATGTGTGGCGTGTACTCTAATGTGATGAGTGCGTGTTATTGGAATGTATTGTGTGTGTGAGTGTAATGTAAGCGTTGTGTAGACACACTTTGATATAGAAATCGAAATTTATTCAAAAGGTATATGAAGTTGTGAATAGGTATACTGTGTGCTAGAAGTTGTGAATAGGTATACTTTGTGCTAGAAGTTGTGAATAGGTATACTGTGTGCTAGAAGTTGTGAATAGGTATACTGTGTGCTAGAAGTTGTGAATAGGTATACTGTGTGCTAGTTGTTGTCTAACGTGTCCGCTCGTGTGTCTTAAGATTGTAGAGGCTCGACCGTATGTGCATGTATATATATATATATATATATATATATATATATATATATATATATATATCTGGATACGTATACGTGTGTGTACGTGTATACACACTATATATATGTGTGAACAACGTTTCTTTATCTTGTAATTATACACAATACACGTTTTACGCTGATCAAGGACAAGATGTTTTCATAGCCTCCTCCTAAATGGAACATGATTTCGTGCTAAGTTTTTGGCGGGCTCACTTCGTGGGTGCGTCTGGTATGGGGTGTCTACCAACAATACATGTCATCAAAGCGTCATTGAGGCGTCTCCAGTAATTGCTCTCTGTGTATTGAATTGATATCGTGTGAAAAGTATGCTTTTGAAATCGAGTGCACACTCTCGTGTGCGTTCACTTCTACACACGAGAGTAAAGAAGCACATACATACATAAATACATAAATACATAGCAACTTGTGCTATTAACAAGTATAGGATTCATAAGTATACTCATGCGTTACATATAACGCATATACAGACGATTGATCTAGGTTATGTGAAGTTGTTTTCGGTATATAAAGTAAGCAAGTATACGAAACGTACTATACACCATAGAAACAAGCGAGTTGTTTAAAGTGTTTATAGAATACATACACTTTAATAGTATAATATTTGACAGCCATAAAACCTCCCACACACACACAACTCAATTTCACTATGACGGAACATTCACTAGCACACCTCTTCCGCCAAGGCGAGCAAATCGTATTAGCACTCGACAGCGATGCATGTGCAGACTTGACACCCCAAGACACACAGAGCGAAGCAGAACGGGGTATAGGATTGCTACTCAAAGCAGTAGCAAAGATACGAAGTGAAAGTGTGTTTAGCCCTAACGAGCAACTGGAGGAGATAGACCCCGAGAATATGAAATACTTGCTGACACCTGTGTATATCGGATCGTTAGCTCTTGTAAGTAGGATTAAAAAGTATTTGTCTTAATATATATATATATATATATATATATATATATATGTATGTATATATATATATATGTATGTATGTATGTATGTATGTAAGTATGTATGTATGTTTGTATGTTTGTATGTATATATATATGTATTTATGTCTGATTGTAATATATGTCTATATATAAATGTATATGTATATATTTATAAATCTATATATATATATATATATATATATATATATATAGATTTTATAAATATATATATATACACACATATATATATATGTGTGTGATCCCATCATCAAGTTGTTGCGTGTGCGGCTTCTGCATGCAAACAAACATTATATATATATATATATATATATATATATATAATATATGTATAATGTATATGTATATATATATATATATATATATATATATAGATTATAAATATATATATATATATATATATATATATATATATATATATATATATATATATATATATATATATATATATATAAATTTATACCTATATATATATACGATCTCATCATCAAGTTGTGCGTATGCAGCTTCTCTACGTTAACATTACACATTCAGTTTCGCATCCTCATCTCTATGCTTGTACAGCTGGGCATATATGTCTGTGTGCATTTATTTCCTCATCTCAATTTGTGTCCGAGTGTACTATGCGTGTCACGTATCTAGTTGAATCCTTTATACCCTTCTCAACCAAGAAAAAATTCCACACACGTGGTTGTTTAACAGTCCAATAGCACTTGTACTTTTTAGTGTCCGAACTCGTTGTGTGTATACATTGTGTGCTGCGTGCTGCTCTATTTTAACATTTCTTGTTTCTGCCGACGCATGCATGTCGGAGTTGCTACAATGTGTATGTTCAATGGGCTCATGCCTGTAGCTTATCTCCGTGGTTTGACCCCAGGCAAACGTGGATATCAGCCCTGATTAGCGGTTCCCAGCCGATTTATCATTGTCTGAATGCTGAAAGAGCGTGATTATCTCTCAAAACGAGGAAAAAGTTGGAGCGACTCGTCTCAACTTTATTAGCTTTATCTAGTTGTGCCCCAGCCATATACTTTCCGAATTGGTACACTTATGTACTTAATAATGTGTCATATTGATCTTGCCGCTACAAAAACAAAGCATTTGCACATAAATATACGCTAATTAAGTGATTAATTTTGGTTCGAAAATAATCAGAATATGAGGGATAAATGTTCAAATTTACAGCATACCACTCACAATTACGTCTTCACTGTGCAGAAAATTATGGACAGAGAGACGCGACTGAGGAATTTGACAGCGGCACACGAGTACTTCATTACGTTTCTAAGACAGTGCGACATGCTGGGACTATTAAGTCAGGCGGTGGGTTTTGATTGAATATAGATGCCTGTATGGCTAATCTCTCATTGAATATATAGATAAAAGTAGAATGCTATATATATATATATATATATATATATATATATATATATATATATATATATTATATATGTAATATATATGTATTATTGCTATTTCGATTTTTATTTCTATTTCTATTCATGTTTATATTTAAATTTATATATATATATATATTGAGTATACATACATATATATATACAAAAATACAAATATAGATGTAGATACAGATATATATATATATATATATCAAATAAAGATTTTTATATGTTTAATACAGATGTATATATATATATGTGTGTGTGTGAATGTGTGAATATGTGAATGTGTGAATGTTTGTACGTATGTATGTATATATGTATGTACGTATGTATGTATGTATATATATATATATATATATATATATATATATATATATATATATATATAGGTTAAATTAGTAAGTAACAAGGCATATCTTGTAAGATCGAGAATATGACTGTCTTTTTCGCGTCCATTATTTTTCAGGACAGAGATGTGATGATGGGCAAAGCGCCGACAGACCATGAGGCTAAGCGTCAGAGCACTATAAAACGGTACAAAGAGAGCAAGCAGGCGAAGGTGAGTCATGCCAATAATAAAAAAGATAGTTGGTATATTGTGTATTCATATTAATGAGCACGGTAGCATTCTTATGTTAATACAATTTTTCACTACGATACTGGGAGTGAATGGATATAGACATGTTTATGAGGTAGGTGTAAGGATGGAGTAGCCTTTACGTGTATAGGTTTATTGATATTTGTATGCCGCCTTATATTTATGCGGGTACAACTAAGAGGTCCGTCTTCAGCATTTGGACGTAGACAAGTTTAATAGCGTGGGACTCTAACGAGACTTGGTAATGAATGCATATATATATATATATATATATATATATATATATATATATATATATATATATATATATATATACTGACTGTTTCTCACTTGCATATGTATTTACAGGCACACCTAGAGACACTTACGCAACACATTGCTGGCACAACCAGCACTGATGCCTCGGTGGACTCTCAGTTGTCACGCGATCATGTACAGGCACTTGTGTGCGTATGGATACACAGAGCGTGTGACGACCTGGCTATGCTGCGAGAAGAGAAGAACATGCTCGCACATATGGAGAAGGTTCGTGCCATGTATGTGTATTTTGTTGTGTATACGTACAAGTTACGTATATGCTAGTGGCTACACATATGTATGCACGCACATACAATTGCTACTTGACAACCTGTGGACTTAAGTGTGGATGTATAGATCTTTAGAATACGATGTTCAGACTATGCTGCGAGAATAGTATATCATGCTGGCGATTATGTGTGCGTACGTATCTATAGTAAATATAATACAAACACTTACAAAGTACTTATATTTATATATATTCCTGTGCATTTTGCGTGTTCATCTATGATATCTACAATAGTACACATGTGCACATACACGTACATAAGAATTGGCCGTTTGTGGACACTCGTTTGGTGTTATCAGAAAGAGAGCGAATTATGATCCGAATATACTGAGATGGGAGATAAACTTGCGAGGAAATGTGCTGGATGTGTACATGTACTATTATAGGTTTGGATGCTTGTGTGTGCCTTTATCTATGTCTGTTAGTGGTCATACGATACCATGGTTCATGTGTAAGCTATTGTAAGTATTGCTGGTATTTCGCTATTATAAGAATCATTATGTATATTTTTATGCGTGTTCTAGAGCCTGCGTGTTATTGTCTTTGTACGTGTACATTCCATGGGCAAAGTAAGTAACACATACACTTTGGTGTTGTGATGTATAATCATCCCCGGCCCGTATACCGTGTACTCAAGTACAATGCGGCTTTCATTCACATATCTATTCTCGTGTCGAAGCTGCATTTGTGAAGTTCATGGCTATAAAATGAAGACAGGTCGCTTCAGAACCATTACGCCTACTAACGCAAGAAAGGCGATACTTCGACGGGTACCGAGGAGTTTCGATATACTGTTGTGATTGATACACTTGCTCAATCTTCGTGTGCGGCAGTCACAAACGCGTACTCAACAGTAGTAATTAAAAACAATGTAGGGATCTCTATACTCGCTCTGATTTGTATGGCGGCTACTTTGCAGTCACTCACTTTATCTGTTTTTTTATGCAGTTGCGTGAAGATAACGACGGGAAGATGCCCGAACCGCCGAAGAACAACAAGCCTGCGTTTAAACCGTTTGTATTGACCAAGGAAATGGTGAATAAAAGCATCTTTGGTAACGGTTACCCAGCTCAGCCCACCATGACCATAGAAGCGGCTGCCGAGAGGGAACACAACCTTGGCATGCACGGATGCCACGGAGGGTATGTGGACTACATATTGATCTCAGCATACTCACACACACATACACATCACACATCATATATATATATATATATATGTCCGTGTATTCGTGCATGTATGCATATATATATATATATATATATATATATATATATATATATATATGTATGTGTGTATATATATATATATATATATATATATATATATATATATATGCATATACGTATATATATATATATATATATATATATATATATTACATTTATTATGTATATAGATTATATATATAGAAATTATTGCATATCAGTGTCTATATAACTATCAATATATATATATATATATACAATGTATATATAGATATATATATATAAACATATATATATTATAATCATAGTGTGTATATATATAAATATGTGTGTGTACGTGTATGTATGTATGTATGTAGGCATGAAGGCATTATATATATATATATATATATATATAAATTCAAATTCATATTTGTATTGATATTGATATTGATACATCATTTTTACTGTATATATAAATATACATATATGTGTGTGTGTATAGGTATATATGTATGTATGTTTGAATATATATATATATATATATATAGGCTGCCGTGATACACAACCCGGCAAGCACGGGGGTGGGGCAAGGCTTGAATACGGATTTATTTCAATTTCAGTGTGCATAATTATACGTGCTCATATATATTCTTACACATCTTTGTGGAGCCATGTAGGTTTGTCTAACGTAATTTGCAATGACCATAGACGATGCGAAGAAGGGTTCATATTTAGTTGTACGCGTGTGTTGACATGGGTGCGTATTTTTTCATATATGGCCATATATTGCCGATTGTTGCTGTAATAGTATATATAGGTACTGGTGTACCCAGCACTTTCCATCGTAGTCACAACACTGGCGCCGAAACGAAGCACATGCTATTCATACCTTTAAAGGTTTATAGTCGGCGGGTGATATTTGTAGGCCGTTTCAAAAGTACTTGCATTCATTTTCGAGTTGAATACATTTGCTCATATCTTAATACAAAAAACAAATGCGATTCGCTCATGAAACTTGTGAACATACCTATGCACATGCGAATATAGGCATGATACAAAGATGCCCATTGTGGTGCCGGCAGGTGAAGACGACACAACCGCGGGATATCAGGCTGAAGATTTAGATGTCTATAAGAAGCGCAATTGGGATGATTATACAGATGGTATGTTTCTTTTTGAGCGGTATTATGGTAGAGGTTTTAATTTTTTATTGAACTGATGAGGCTTCCAGAGACACCATGCTTGCTCGAATCAACTATCCGCGGTTTATGTTACGAATTTTCAGCCCCCATAGTTTCGCATGATGTATGTCTTTCTCTTGATTGGGTTTTATAGAAGACAAAGTAGTGGTGTCAGGTCGTATTTTTAACACCAACATGGGCTAAAAATACACTCATGTACACTCATGTCGCGTGCCTGCACGATTGAATCTTTGAACTGGTATACTTGTGATGCATGTTCATCTATCGTACGTTTATAGTCGATTCGTATATGCAATTGATTAGTTCTTTACTGAAAAGCTGACCTATGTGAGATGTCCCAATTTGGAGAATAATCTGTTGTTTTACTTCTTCCTAATCCTTTCTAAGTTACGCGTCCATTGAATAGACAGAAGTGACTAAACATGTTTTAAATTGTACACAACTCTATCCACTTTTATTCGCGCAGATAATCCCAGTGGTCTCGGCAATCGATACAACAGGAGTTGAGAGCTTTATAAGCCAACAGATTATAGTAAAGTGACCGACCTATACAACCAACGAGATTTGGGCTTTTAATTGCCCGGATTTTTGTACATTTTTCCTGAGAGGAATACCTCTGCATATGCCAAGTGTCCAAATTATGATAGAGCGAGCCCCAGTACACACTTTTCGGCACCCGTAGAGCTAACTGTTAGAGTGCTATCAGGAAGATCTGTATATACCTATGCAAGGATTAGGGAAATTGAATTGCGGAAGCATGGCGATAAACGCGAGAAAATAGAGGAGATGCCTCTTGAGGTACTCCTGTAAATCACATATCTATGTCTATTGTGTCAATTTAAAATTAGTTTGATCACATGACGCTGTGTATGACAGAACCTTTTTGGAGACTACCATCAGTACCATTTGTACTATTTGGACACAAAGCTCTCCAAACCATTGCAGTAAATAGTAATAATCAGTATAATTAGGGATATGTGCTAGGATTTGAGCTCATTGTACAAATATTGTAAGGGGTTTAAAAGGGTGCCTGACCGTTTTTTATACAAATCGCAAATCAACACATAACACTTTTATTCTATTCCATTTAAGTGGTCGGACATGCAGGTTAAATATCTCTCATGACTGACGGGGCTTAATATATGTAAGTTGTACAAGTACTCGATTTACTGTATATAAGTTGTATATATACGCGTGGAGTGGAATGGCAACACCGACAGAAAGTTCAGAAGGAGACAGGTATGTCAGACGACAATCAATTACCGCAACGATGTCTATCAGTTCGATTCCATTAGCTATTGGTTTTCACTACAACAAAATTGATTATAGAAGATAACTCAAGCATACAAAACGACATGCCAATAAACAATGTAAATGATAAAATACATACAAAACGACATGCCAATAAACAATGTAAATGATAAAATAAACAAAGCACACAAACTATTCATGGCATTCGGATACGCAAAATAAGCTTAAGAATCAAATAGACATGTGATACAGATACAACCAGCTGTTATTATCAGTTCAATGTAGAGGTCGTACTTTTTCAATTAACAACAGAGGCCTCAAGGTCCGCCTGCAGATGTTGTAATCATCCGGGAAGGAGGTCCAATTTTAAACGTCTATCATTCCTTTCTGAATACCGGGGTGAGCCTACTTCTTGCGTCCAAATTGAAATGCTTGCTAGACCCAAAATTGCATCTGTATCTCTCATACCGTGCAGAGGTGTATTTTAACTCCCGAATTAGTGTCTCTTGTATTCTCAACATTGCTATGCAGTGCATCTGATTTGCAATGAATCTCGAATCGATCACTCGTTCCTCCCGGATTGGAATCTCCTGGACCCCAGATTGAAGTGTCTTGGATTTCGGATCAAATGATACTTCGAAAACCTGATTGAGTATACTCTCAATCACAATTGAAATGCTACGCATCCCGAACTAGCGTCACTTGCTCAAAGCTTTTCTGAAAATAAATAATGTTCCTAGATAAGTTTTTAAAACATGAGAACTAGCCTCATAAAATAAACTGAACATTGAGACATTATGTATCCTAAACCATCGTACATCTCAAATTAATGTTTAGCGCCTGGTACAGTTCTTGCTTAAGCTCACTCGGCCGATCGATCGGGAAAAACAAGCCATTTGTAGCTCTCCTTGAATTCCGGATTGATATCCAGTGCTCTATCCTTCCACTCGTTACTGTTTTTGTGGTAGGCCAGTAGCCATGCTGCGTCTTCAAGGCCATAGTCTCCAGTCCATTCGGTAACTACCGTTATTTCGTCATACGGGAAGGCAAGGTCTGTGGTGGCGTACGGCAGCGCCCACTCCAGTCCAAGTTCGATAGACCGTTTCTCATCCAGGCCTAGATATTTTGTGAGATAGTTCAGATAGTTAGTCGGATGTATTTAACCCAACTGGTCAATCTGAGACTATTTGACCAAAAGAACATGTAGGTAAACATATACCTTTGTTCCAAATCCAATCTTTCATGAATTTACAGATCCGATTGCTCATGCACTTAAACTTTGAGCTACGCATTGTGTCACATCACGCGGCTTGCTTGTATATGTATTCGTGGACAAAATAGGAACAGTACATGTACATATATATATATATATATATATATATATATATATATATATATATATATATGGGGTACACACACTATATACCTTGTACCCTAGACAACCTCACGAGATACCGTGTACCCGCACTTGATGCTTAACCCTACCGGGTGTATTGTCCGAAACAAGTCCAGAATATGTGACAATAAAAGAATGCAGAAAAATATAATACTAAGTATTAATGTACGTATCCTATTGCATGTTGCACACCCCATTCGCCTACACTACTGCCGCTCTCCACAGCCAGCTGAGCCATTTGCGGCAAGCCGGTGAACCACTTAGCACATTGCTGTATAGTGGCAAAGCTTTACCCCAAACCTACATGTACATATTAGTATAAATATATAAATATATATATATATATATATATATATATATATATATATATATATATATATATATATATATATACATCTGTGCCTAATACACCCGCCATATGTCCACACTTCTGCCGTTCTCGGCAACCAGCTGAGCCGTGTGCGTAAACGCAGCTAGACATCACACTACGCGACACATTTTTTTTATACAACCATAGGTGTACAAACTACGAACAAAAAAAACGTACACAAATATGTACTTTTGTTTAGACATATTGTATTTGTATATGTACACTTGGTACATACCCCATATGTCCACACTACTGCCACTCTCCGCACCCAGATGAGCCATGTGCGCAAATGCAGCGAGACAATATGCCACGTAGTGGGTAGGTCTCGTGCGCGATAACTCATCGGGTAATGCGCCATCGCTTTCCATTTGGATGTCGATCATGTCCTTGGCCAGGTCATTGTAGTACGACCGAGCCTGTGAGTGTTAGATAGAGACGTAAATATGCGCATTTTTATTCTTTCAATGTGTTCAGGCTCCACAGACCTGGGTAAACCATCACACATATGTATAGTATCTGTATACATGAGTACATAGCAAAATGTGAGAAATAGGTATTTGTCGGAAGATCTTTTGCGCGTCTACAACGAATGTACAAATGCTATAGTTTTCGGACGAACATCTACATAAACATTTATAAATTGAATATAACGGACTAGGATGATACACAGACTAGGATATGTACGAGGCATATGGACGTAATCATACAGGCCAAAATCATATATTAAATTATAATATATATACAAAAACATACGAACATGCATATATAAAAAAACATCATACATGCCTACATACATACATACATATATATATATATATATATATATATATATATATATATATATATATATGTGTGTGTGTGTGTGATGTATATATGTATGTACATATATATATATGTATATATATATATATATATATATATATATATATATATATATATATATATATATATATATATATATATATATATATATATATAGGGGGGTGTGTGTTTTTATATATATATATATATATATATATATATATATATATATAACAACACACACCCGCACACCCCTATATATATATATATATAAAAAAAAAATAGATATGTATGTATATAAAGTGTTGAAAACAAGCTTTATCGATTCTTATTTGCAGAACACAACCTCAGACTGGAGCTATGGGTGGAATATACACGTACATTAATTTATGACAACCTGGGTGCTAATATAGAGATAATAACGATCCGCGCACTCCACCTGCATGAATATGACGTAGATAATCTGCTGATTGAACTCCGCGTCAGATACTATAACACCCGCATACACACCACTTAGATCAACACAACATAAATTCGACTGAATGAAGTTCACACACATGCCTGGTCGTTCTCTCCCAAATGCATGGCAATACCCATCATTTGCATCAAAGCCATTGGTGCATGGTTGTTGATCTTGTTGATTGCCTCCTCCCAGTATCCCTCTGTCTCTAACCAAGTTTTGTAGTCTTGCAACCACGTGTACAGACCTTCTCTGTCGCTCTGCGTCAGCGCACCCTTCCTATGGGAAAGATGTGTAAATTTCATACGGGTCTATATATATTGATGTATATTGAATACGAAGGTGAATCTCTGGTGCATAGATCATGCCTTGTAGTTTTACAATCATATGTACAGTCTTCTGTCACATTCCATCAACGCGATCGCATTGTAGGATGATTTTAGAAGCAACCGTGTGTATGGCTTTACCATATACTATAGGGTCTTGCAATTACGTACATCACCCCACTCTGCATCGATGACTTGCTCCCAGCACTACAGAGCAGATTTATATGTCTATAGAGGAATAGGTATTTTCTATTATGTATGTATATGTTAATATACGGATATATGTATACGTATATAATTGAAGACCCCACAAAGTAAATCTTCAGGTTTATGGCTGTAGCATTATTTGTATGTGTATATACAAGTGTGTGTTTGTACTTACATTTCAAAACTACTCTGTCGCTCTCCGATAACGGAGCCGTAAAATCGATATAACTTTAAATAATCACATGCTCGTGCGCGCATGTGTGTGTGTGTGTGTGCGTATGTGATTGTGATTGTGTGTGTGTGTGTGCGTGTGTGGTGTGTGCGTATGCGGTTGTGGTTGTGTGTATGCGTGTATGTGGTGGTTGTGTGTGTGCGTGTATGTGGTTGTGTGTGTGTGTGCGTGTATGTGATTGTGTGTGCGTGTGCGTGTATGTGATTGCGCGTGTGTGAGAGAGTCAGCTAAAACTCTATCGCACGCTATAGATACCATGTGAACAAAAAAATACGAAACGAACCAACTAATATACATTTCGTGTAGAAGGCAGCAATTTCAAAATATTATCAGCAATGATAGCATACCAAGTATACACATGGGGCATTTTAGGGCAAACCTGCACTCAAACTGTACATAACACTGTCATAATAGCACTGTCATAGTTCGCTTGAAATCGAGAAGTATCCACAATATTTGTAGCGTATTAGTTTGCGACTCCAAGAGAGTCTACATCCACAATTTCCCATGGCTTATAGATTTGCAGTTTCCGGAGAGTAGTTCTTCAAAGCTCCGCATTTCCATTTGTTCGACCATCCTCGCTTTTTGTACTGGTCCTGTTTTTCCCATCCATGTATAATACCAATTGACAAGATGCTTGCACGTATATGGCTCGTACACGCATTGAGAGAAGATGCATCAAAGACCAACGCCCCACAAAACTCATTTACCACCCACACACACATACGGATCCATCTCATGAACTAGGTCATACATTTGAACAAACCAAATACATCCAACACCGCATCCGAGGATGTCGGATACCTCTGCACCACCACATACATGTTCAGAACGGCCAGTGCATCTAGTACCTCCACAATCAACCGGAAGTCCATGATACCCATAATACGCGAATCCACGTAACCAAGCACGGCTTGTGAACGCGATAGCCCCAACTTTGGATTCATCTTCGTGTCTTCATTGATGAAGAACTCGCGAAAGGCTGTCATTGGGAGGAATATGACATTAGACTACAACTTACGAAAAGCTGTCAGTAGTAGGGAATATGGCATCTAATTGCAACATACGAAACACTGTCAGTAGCAGGCAATACAATATTAGATCGAAGGTCGCGAAGGACTGACAAGGGCAGGTAGAATAACATTAGGTAGTGGTCCTAGTGATAATATCATAATACAGATAGAAAATCAGCATATTCAATATTCTGAAGCAAAACAAGTAGGTCAATAACACTTCAAAACGAAACCTCCGCTCCTTCAGACCAACGACGTTGTATGCTCCATAGAAGACTCGAGGTGTTTGATGCAATTGGAATGTACCTAACTTCAAGTACAAGATCAGGAGTGTTTTCAGACTGCAACTGCAAATAGGTACAAGTTCGCATTACAAATATTGACATGATTATAGGACTTTTTCCAGCTTCATTCTTTGGGTCAAGTGTGCTCGTATATCTGTATACTCAACAATGTGCAATGATTTAACGCACCATCTCGTGAAAAATTCATATACGAATTAATCATCTACCTAAGTACATATACAATTTTTCAAGTGCGTGTACACAAGTAAGTAAGTACCTTTCACTGCGCTGTCGCTGAGCTCCTCATCGCCCGAGAAGTAATAAGCGATAGCGGCATTCTTGATTGCGTGATGTAAGTTGTAGAATACCTTCTTATCGGGCACGTATGCGTTGTTGAGCGTTGAATCTACACAAGGAGAAATGAGCGTATAAACAGAGGGTATGAGTATTCGGGGCCTAGTGTGCAGGATGTGCAATCAGTCGAAATTTGATACATAGAAATACAATACTACATTCTGGTATGTAGATTTGTATACTACAATTTCGTATTTATGTGTATTGGTGTGAGTGTTGTGCCTCTGAGGGTGTGAGTGTTGTGCCTCTGAGGGTGTGAGTATTGCGCCTCTGAGGGTGTGTGTGCGTTTATTCACTATGATATCTATATATATATATATATATATATATATAAACATATACAAATACACATATATACAAATATATCTAATATAGATATATAGATATAAATATATATATATACATATATACGTGTGTGTGTGTATATGTATGTGTGTTTAACAGGTACATATATATATATATATGTGTGTGTGTGTGTGTAGTAATCTGTGTGTGTCTGTGTATGTATATATATATATATATATTATATATATATATATATATATATATATATATATATATATATATATATATATGTATTATGTGTGTGTATGTGTATGTGTGTGTGTATGTGTATGTGTATGTGTATGTATATGTGTATGTCTATGTGTATCTGTGTAAGCATGTATGTGTGTGTATGTATGTGTGTGTATGTATATATATAAATATACAAAAACATATAAAGGTATATGAAAATATATGTCGAATATAAAAATATCCAAGACGTGAAGAATCAATGTTTGCATACATTCACCATACCCTGAGGAAACTGTGGATTGCCCGGGCAGTATACAAGGGGATAGTTAGCTGTCTTGGTGTTACATTTGCCGTATCTCCGCGTGTCACCTGATAAGGGCTTGGCATCACACGGTGCATTGTTGCACGGGTACCAACTGCTGCTGTCGTTGGCCCGAGACTCGAGTTCAGTCACAAACGGCATGGAATATCCATCACATCTGTACCAATGTGGGTGGGAGTATTCATGATTTTATATGATCAAACGTGTGAGATGTTTGTGTATGTGTACGTGTATGAAATATATATATATATATATATATATATATATATATATATATATATATATATATATATATATATATATATATATATATATATATATAGTGCAAGTAATAGAGAACAAAGTATGTACACATCGTTTCATGAGCCGCCAAATGTTATAGTCGGTAGCCCGAGACCCGATCTCATTATGAACGAAAGGAATGACAATCGTATCTATTTATGTGTCCTATTGCAGTGGACATTTTGTACATCACTTTCAAGTATCATGGCATTGCAGACCTATTGATTGTATGTACAATTGTGCATAGTATATAACATGCGGCACAATATACAGGTAGCAATTGGTGTAGGCTCAGTCACAAAGGGTAAGCTATTGCCATCGCATCGGTGGGTGTGTTTATGTATGTATGTTTGAATATGAATTCACATAGCTGTTGATAGTGATGTTTATACACTACAACTATGAATCCTGGGTAAATATATAAATGAAACTACTAAAAATACTCAATACTCACTTGCATATCATACATGTGTATCACAGGCGGTTTCAGGGTTGCATGAAACTAAACATACATGACAAACGGATATCCGGTTTCGGGATCACATTCGTGGTACGAGGCTTGGTAACTCCATTTCCCATTCCACAAATTACTTTTGTTGATCTTCTCGGCGAATTCTGCTGCGCTTAGATTTTCCAGACCCAAATCTATTTGCTGAGCTGTTTTTTTTAAATGTAAAAGAAAGATAGATTACCATTGCGATTCCTAACCTGACAGAAGCCAAATCCAAGGTATGAATGTACTTTCCTACTTGTAATCTTTCAAAGGTAAAACAGATGATCGTACGGGTAGCACAATCTTGTGTACACGAACAACCTGTATAATGTTAAAGATTTGGAAGTATCTCTTTCCACGTGCAGACATCTTGAAGTATCCAGAGTTGAATTGGTATCCACTAGGATGACACGTGCATCATTGAGTGCAACACGTGTGCAGAATAGTATGAGCATCTGAGAAAATAGCAACTGTATACTTGTGGAGGGTTCAACAGCAGAAAATATTTTTTAAATCCCAATTTCAATACTTATTAACACAGCACCTTAAATTAGAAGCTCATGTATGTGGTTATGTATGCGCGTGTCTGTATGCGTGTGATTATGTGTATATGTGAGGCATGTCTCTGTATGTATACATGTATTTGGCGATATAAATATCTTACCAATTGAAAGAATCGCTACACATGAATATGTAAAGCTATGCATCCACTTCCAAACATATATATTCCCCTATCATACCTTCGTAACTAGTCGCTATGTATTCCCGAGTCTCCGCGGGTGTACTTCCGCAAGGATTAAAGTTACAAGGCCACCAGTACGTGCTATAGCTCACGTACTGATGTAGACTCTTGTCCTGACCATCAAACCCATCTTCTTTCAATATAATTGAAAATGGGCCTCGCTCCAGAAACTTTTCTCCAAGTCTTTTCGCTTCTTTCACAGCGTTATCTATCTCATCTTTTTCCTTTGAAATGTCATTCGTATCATCAAATACCCTTTTCCTCCCTTCAAGTGTGGCCATATCCCACATATAGGTGTCTTCTAAGAATCCGGTATATGTGCTGGTTTGACGACTATGTGTATTCGTACGTAGTATATCTGTATGTGTTGTGCCGTCACTATCTTCTGATGCGGCATCCCTAAATGTTCCCGCGTGAACTAGCGTGACACTCCCTAATACCAACAGCCCAGCGCATGTCATAGCTCTCTCCATCTTGGAATGTTTTGTATGTTGTACAGATATAATCGGTAGTTTAGTACAGTTCAGATTTGTTTACATGCTTCAGATTTATGGAGAATGACAAAAGTTGTTTCGTTATATACGTTCTATAGCCCTGTAGTATCACTGAAGACAAGTTGCGGCCGCGAGGCTGCTGTAAGCTATGAGTGAACTACATACGTCAATAATTCAATACATTACAGGCATGTGAATGTGCATTATTCACCACTATTGTTTCATTTTTGTTGCGGAGCGTCATGGCTCTTTAGTTCCTTTTAGTTTTTGGGGGAAGTTTTTATACTTTTGTATCTTTTTTATGCTTTTCTGCATAGCCGTCTTCTACATTGTTTTTTATATATTTAAATACCAATAGACAAGAGAGAGATTGTTTTTATTTCAACAAAAACCAAATCAAACCAGATCTAAGTTTTTAAAAACAAACCAACTAGTTTCAGGGATCTATTTCATATTCCTGAGAAATAAATGTTTACTCCAGTATTTGGAACATGTTCAGTCTTCACCGAGTCTGTTCCTCTCAGATGTAAATATGAAAATTAAATTCAGAAAACAAAAACAAAAATTATCATTCATTCGTTCATTCACTTTTGTGCATAAAAAATCAAACTCATCATGTGATGGCCAGCAGACTGCAGAGTGAGCAGTCAGGCCAGACTGGCCAGTGACAGTCGATTGAGTTGTCATGATGTTTATTGTCTTGTCATCGATTACTCTTTAAAAAAGCCAAATTGTAAATACCTTATGATAAAATCATGATTACATAGTTGTAGTTGCAACATCAGCATTCAGCTGGTAAATACTGTCATGAAATTTACAAAATCTTGTGTTTTAGTCGTAAAGTTTGTATTTGAGGTCTAGGCCATACGGTTTCAAACATGTTTGCATCTACGATACCGAGCTGAATATATTTGGATCTTTTTATATCTCAGAACAGCCCGCTGTGCTTGTCTTATCTAATCCTAACCAATTTGTTATTGGGTTTTATCTCGTATGATTGTTCTAGATTATCAAAAGTGTGGATGAAATATATACACATTAGCCACTGCTTGTTGCCGACCTATACAATTTTCGGGTTCAATATGGCAGTCAGTGTAAATCGACTTGATACATCGGCTTTCGACGCTGTATTTTCCAACCGTCGGGTTCTATGCTACAATGTT
>LUCW03002190.1:0-37500 GCA_001586965.3 Sphaeroforma sirkka | reverse complement strand
TCACGCTTGCTTCTGGGCTGTAAGAAATCCAGAGCTTTTTTCAAATGTATAGCAGTGAAAAGTTTCAGTACAACTGATAAAATGAAAAAAATGTAATGAACTTTGAATGATAATCTAAGCTTTTGTGTATGTGTTATTATATATATCCATCTATATAAATATAGTTAAATTTTGTTTATATATGCATATATATATATATATATATATATATATATATATATATATATATATATATATATATATATATATATATATATATATACATATATATTATGATGATGATGATGATGTGTGTGATTCTGTATATATATATATATATATATAAATAATATATATATTATATATATGTAATATTATATATATATATATATATATAATATATATATATATGTAATATATGTATTATATATATATATATATATAACATATTATATTATATATTATATTATTATGTATATATTATGTTATATATATTATTAATATTATGTATTATTATATATAATATTAATATATATCATATACACACATGTATGGCCAATACACATGTGTGTATTACCAGTATGTGCATGTAACGTAATGCAACCACATGTGTGTTTGTTTTGTCTTGTCATATGTGGTATATGTAAATAATAATATGCGTATGTATATATATGTATATTAATTGATAATAATAATAATAATATAATAATAATAACAATAATATGCTAATATGTATAATATAATAATAATAATAATATTGTATTGGCATGCCATTGTGTTTGTGTTACGTACGTAATGTTATGTGTATGCATAAAATAAATGCATATGCAATATATATATAATATTAATATTATATACATATATATTATATCATTGATGATGTGTGATGCATGCATACGTGCATGTAACATAGCCATTATATTATATATTATACATGTAACATTAATAACACACATATTATATTATAATAACCATTATTATATATTTATATATACAATATGCAATAATATTACATATGTACATATGCATATATATATATAATTGATTATTATAATATGTATGTAACATTATAATATTATAATATATATATATGTATATAACCTAATATTATATATATATATATGTATGTAATATGTGCATGTATAAACATATATATATATATGTATATATATATATATATATATATATTATGCATATTATGTATATATATATATATAATATAATAAATATATATATATATATATATATATATATATATATATATATGTGTGTATTTATGGGCGTAAGTTTGCGTGTGTGCGCATATGTAAACAGCAGCATATATGTATTTCGAGCATGTCTGCGTGCATACCATGGATCATCTCGTGCAGTAACGTTTCTTTGAAATCGAGAGACGAACGCATTTGCAGCAGAGGTTCACTCAGCGCTATCTCAATGCCTATACCACTGCTCATTCTGCAGATTCCGGCGCAACTTGTCATTCTATTGGACCACCGCACGTACACACCTGTAAATACATGTGGCAAGTACCAGTTAACTTGGCGATAATGAAAATGGAAGGGAAACGTTGAGGACAACTTGTCAATACGAAGTACGCGTTTATACAATGCTGTATATATATGTATATATATATATATATATATATATATATATATATATATATGTGTGTGTGTGTGTGTGTGTGTATTTATATACATACATACATATATATATATATATTCATACATATAGAATTCAAAAACGCATGCGGATGATGCGTTTCAAGGAAACGAGTAGAGAAATATAGAGGTCTATGCGTATATAGGCATAAACACCGCAAATACCATACCGGACGCAGTCAACATTCCGTTGAAATAGATCCGATCGTAGGCTGCAAAGAGGTCAAACAGATCAGGAAATGGGACCAGCTCTATCTCCGCATCCTGTCGTGGTTTACTGTACACGCTCTTTCTTTTTATTCCATTACTCCTGCCCTTTAAAACATCTGCAGCAGTTGACGTAGCTTCTTTTTGAACTCTCACATTAGCTTGAGACGCGTCCGCATTCGTCGTTGTATCCTCCATCCTTGTACTATTCTTCGTGCTATCAGTATTTTTACTTTCTGTCCGTGTATTCGATGTGCTACCATTTCTTGCACTGCCCACTTTGGTGGTTGTTCGCCACGCCGGGATGGTGTACGACATGATTTCTACGAGCAGAGATCGTCGTATGCATACAACTTGTATACGCGATCAAAAGGTCAATTACTGGGATAAGCGAAAACAACTTATGTAACCAGGGTCAACCTACGTAAGACAAACAGATGCTCTATTGGATGTAAGTTGTGTATCGATTTGTAAGGGAGAAGTTCTTTTACACCCCAGATTCTACCACAAGAATCTGAACGACTGTTTGGGAAATAACCTAGAGTACACAGTAGACAATCATGAATCAGGAGTGATCATCTGAGAGACCTGAGAGGCTGCGACTGAGAGTCGGTGACTCTGTGACTCTGTGTGCATCTAAGTATTTACTTATTTATTTATTTGTTTATTTGTTTATGTTTTTTTTATAAAACAGAATCTGAAATTGGCAAGAAGCGAACATAGTCGCGGAGTATATATTTACAAAAGAAAAAGCAGATCGCGCGCAATACTTCACGGCCAATCAATATTGAACTGAATTTGACGACTTGTGTGTGCAACACAGTACATAGCATTTAACTAAGGGTGAACGAGGCATCCTTAGGTCACACGTCTGGGAGGCTTCGTCATGAAGCCGATTACAGACAAAAAAAAATGAATGAACAGCGGTGTTCTTTCTAATTATTCCATAAGTTCTCAATGCTACCCATCACCGAGATCCCCCAAGTGAGACGCGTGATGTATCGTAGGATTCGTAGGCAAGCGCATATTATTGATTGACCAGCTGAATTATCTGTAACAATATTGTCCATTGGAAGTTTCAGGAAGTTTCTCCCTTATTATAAGAACAAAAATCAGTCGCAGAATAAAACTTGGCATGCTAATACATTGCATAGACTATTTATATTATGTTGTCAATATCGCTGCTCTTGAGTACACTCACAGTACGAAATACCATTGTATTACGTTGATAACACTTCCTGTGCAGTTACAACTTATAGTAAAGCAACTTCGTGACTCGACTATAGTACAGATTGGCTTTGACTTTTTTTTCAATGATGCTAGCACCATAGTCTGCACATTGACTAGCACATAAATTACTTCGCGATTATTGGGAGAATAAAATGGATATTACAGCAAGAACCCTATAGTACATATTCCGGCTTAGTGGTATCTCCTGTTCTGCATGATCACCAGATACTTTAATCATGACCACTGCTGTTTCATTATTTGTTCATGCACGATCGACCCAAGAGTCCCCACATTTCTCTAGCATTGCTACAATGTCATTTAATCATGGTTGCACACGTACAGGCATGTCAGTATTCGTATTATCAACACTCCTTCAAACAAAAACAGTCCCATGTCTGCCCTCGACATCTGCACCCAGATAGCGCACTCAACGTACTGAATAAGTCTTATCCCCTAAACTAAGCACAGGCGGTCCAAATTACAGTCCTTAATCACGTACTAACGATGAAAATACAGCTGCTCGCCGTCATATGCCAAGGCTTTAGGATAGTTTCTACGTATCCACTCATCCATGGTAACGACACGATTTTGAACAACCAAGCAAAGTTCTTCCAGCATTCTCCAGTACTAATACGGGTCGTTTTTCCTACCCACAGCAGAGGTCTCTAAGTCGATGCCGTTCATCACCGAGAGCGATTGCTGCTGCCACCTTGCACCGTTCCCTTTTACCATTTCTCTTTCTATGTACGATGCACCCCCACAATCAACATCTCTAACACGACCTACGTTTGTGTTTTTACCCGAATCGATACCAGCGCTACATCCAACATGTGTGTTGCAAAAGCGCACAAGTCCACGATAAGGGTTATTTTGTATCCAGGCTTCTAATACTATCACAATCAAACAGTTCAATAGTGGCTCGGCTGTGAGGTGTCAAACCCCCTTCGTAGTGTTATAGCATAGCCCAGAGTCATTCCCTATGATTTTTACACGTGGTGACTAAATAGAGAGAGTTCCTTTCTTTAGGTAATATCCTCCCTGTAATGCTTCGTTCTACCCTCTTACGAGGTCTTGAATACACTTGCACCATCGCTCATTGCCGGTTTTGAGACTTCAGTCAGTTTCCTCGTACGTGGCAGCAGTCTCAGAACGAACTTGATCACTCAGTGTTCTTAAGATGCACTAGAAAGTTCTGCAAGTGGTATGTCCATATATCATAGCCCTGCAGTCGACATGATAAATAATCAAGATGAGGAATCCTGACAATATGTAGGGATACAGAGTGTGTTCTAAATCACTACATGTTTCGTTTGAAAGAAAATCGCAAGGGATCCGTTGAGTACACATACATGCGTCAATACACACACACACACACCACCAATGTACTTTCCATTAGAAAGTCAGCTTATCGCACATACACACACATTGGAATTCACGTGCATGTTATGTAAATACACCCACACACTCATACTTGTAGTTATTTGATGTAGACAAATCAATAACCAAAACTCGCCCAACCGCTTTGCATAGACACGTCATGATGTATACAAACACCTTAGCGAGCATGGGCTGATCGTCGAGCGTCAAATCGAAAGGATGCCAACATCAAATGTAATTAGATAAGATCTATTTCTCAGCACATGCAGAAGCATACGTGCACATCCACGAGTACAGAAGCATTATTCTATATAGTATCGCACAAGCACACCTCACAATTCATATATAGACAGTCATGCATCATACCACATTTTTCGGCACCATTGAGTGTCAGAAACGCGTGATCGATGACCAGCACATACATTGAGCATACGTGCATCATCCATCGCTAGAAGCACACAACACGAAGCCTAGTAAATCTCATCGTGTCAGCTTTCACACACACCTTAGCGTTCATGTGTAGATAGTCAGGCATTAAATCATAGGGTACACCACCATCGGGTGTCAGAAATTCATGCCCGATATCTAGCACATATACAGCCGCGGCCTGCGTGGGATCGGTTTCGTATGTGTCCTTCAAATCGGCATTGATGAACTGATGTTTGTCCCTGAGTCTATTTGGGCGCTCACCTCGAGGAAGTAGGGCCTGTGACCAGAGTGTGAAGATAATACGGAGAACTTGATAGTGAGCTAGATTTAAAATGTATAATGACTGGAAGTGGTATGTAGTTCCATACTAGGGTACACATAAGAAGATGCTCGTACAGGTGAAGAGACGGATCGAAAGATAGCTCCACTTTTATCGACAAGAACATTTATAGACAGCTGAGAATTTTCCTTCCGTATCCGCTGCGAACGCCAGATGAATGTAACTGAGACTTTGCGCAGATGCAATACAAGGATTCGAGTGGCATCACCACGAACGATACTTGGCGGAAAACGAAGTTAGACTGACACGTCAGTATGGAGAGTACCTCAATACCTACCATCACCACTAGCTTTGCCGAGGGCTTTTCTGAGCGGATGTAGTTGACTATGGCTTTGATGCCTTTGATCGTATCCTCGGCATCCACCCCATGGTTGTTTGTACCAGCCATGATTACCACCACCTGTGCATTACGCCGGGATACACACATATTCAAAGTTTTATGCCATGTGAATTGGGAACTCCCATGTGTAGATTGAAAGTACTCGTGATTTGATCATGGAAGACGACGATGACGTTCATTGCACCACACCGGGTTGCCTGTACACTCAGAAGTAGAAGACGAAATAATTAATTGGATGTAGATAACAGATAACTCCTTGATGTGCATTCATGCATAAGAGCTTCCCATGTGTAACTACAGTCGTGATGTATGCCCATATTGTTGCGACCAGAGAATCGATAAGTCACTGTCTCTGTGGCCTATGAGCTGCTATGATAATGTACGTGCAGAATACGTTAGTAAGGATGGCAAGCATCGTACTCTGATGCAATACACGGTACACCATATATCCTCCGCCCATCCCGGACATTTCTGTCCTATTTTTAATATCACGATGTGTTGGGTTTCCCGACTTACCCTGCAAAACCCAGGGTTTTTAGAACACGAACACGGCAACAGAGACTACGGGGGTCAGCGTGTGTTCCATTAATGTGTAAACCCCTTTCCTGGCACAATCACCTGGTATACAAGCATTCCCTGTCGTAGATAGCACCCACACACATCACAATAAAAAATTGCATTCTAGTGACAGATCCACTTACCGTTTAAAGAAACTACACCGTGCGATGTGTCAGTACCACTGAGTAGGTTCACAGATATACCATCTAAGGTACTCACACACGCACACCTTCATACACAAGACACGGGTACAATGCTTGCAATCATGCTTGCACCGATGAGATCGTATTCCACTAAGACTTAAAGTCGCGTAGAGCCTCTTCGCATCCCAAACAAACACACAAGTCTAGTGCCGACCTTATGCATCGAAGCCAAATTTACACAGTCTCGTGAGGGTGTTTCAGAACCTTCGAATCATGGTTAAGTTCTCCACACACACAATGCACGGGCGCCCTCATTGCATCTTGATCAATGTGGGCCAAGGTTTCAGAAGCGCACGCTCGCATATCGGTAGCCTTGGTCGAGTCACCAAATGTACACTACACAGGCCGACACATACGCTGCTTTATATGGGTTTGCTTACTTTCACCTCCCAGAAGTAAAGCAACGAAAGTTGAGTGCGATCAACGACGTCTGTGACGTGTGCGCTGTTACCTTGGGGTTAGTGGGAGCTAGTTCACCATTCTGAAGACGCCATAGTATATGTTCGGTACGATCGCCGCCTATGCCTAGGTTAACCGTTTGAGAATCCCAGCTCTGGTCCCACGACTAGGCAGTGAATGAGAACGATACAGGAATAAGGTGAGTAGACGTGATTCGGGGAAGGGCATTTACGAGTTAGAAATTCATATAAGAAAGCGGTATAGTGGTTGATGTACTGCAGAAAATCCTGAGGAGCGGTGTAGGTGAAGTGAACCTATCCAAAAAAAAAAAACAAGTCAACTCCTGTAGTGTCTGCTGTGGAATTGGGTGGGGGTTACATGACGGTGGTGGGTGGTTTCTGATTCGCATGCACACATTGAGATGTGACGCCCGATTTATTAGTGCTCCTTGCAGCACAGCCCTCAATTAAGAGCACAGATGTTGGGAGCTTAACCTTTCCATGACATATTGAGGTGTCAAACAGTTCGGTACTAACCTTTGATACCCATACAGTGGCAGGAATAAGACTGGTGTACAATAGTACTTGTATACTGCAATCGTACGCATACGTTGGCTAGCTTTCTTTATACGAGTTTCATTAGTGCAATACATCGCACGAGCCCTCACTACAAGACGGTGACGTGGCCCAATGAGTTATAAACATATATTGGTGTGGTACAAACCATTGCACGAGTGGTCTTACCATATCTGTGTGGGACCGTATCGTGCACTACAAATATACTGCAATCGTACGCATACGTTGGCTAGCTTTCTTTATACGAGTTTCATTAGTGCAATACATCGCACGAGCCTCACTACAAGACGGTGACGTGGCCCAATGAGTTATAAACATATATTGGTGTGGTACAAGCCATTGCACGAGTGGTCTTACCATATCTGTGTGGGACCGTATCGTGCACTACAAATGTCTGAACCCAACTTGGCTGGACAACACGCACACACTTAATACCAGCCACGTGTTCAGCTGGCCGACAGGCCCGTGCACCCACAACGACATGTGTGCAACCACTCCAACGTATAACGTACCGCGTAGTCACGCCATCTTTGTATAAGACTGTCTCCGGCAAATACGTAGGGCTTAGTGTTGCCTGCGTCGGCGTCGCGTGTGAGCTTAGCGTGCTGTGTGCGGGAGCATGATTACAAATCGTTGACTTGAGTTTGGGATGAGACCTGCGCTTCACCAACAGACCAGAATACGACATCGCACGGGGTGAGATGGATGCGAAACTGGCAAAGTGCATATACTTCTGACTATTGGAGATGCATTATGCTGGCTCGATATCATAGGGTCGACTAGAACACTACTCACCGGTATTGGGTAGTGTTCATTAAACACGCACGGGAAAAGAATTTAATATAGACTGAATAATTTCTATATATACTAGAGAACCCCGACTCGATTTATACATACGTACATACACTACAGGTATATCAATCGAATACAATTCAGAAACACAAATACATACTAACGGGTACATGCGGTATATACAATACGCTTGCATATGAATATTACAATGGCGCATATTCTCATTGTATTTATATGAAAGCATTCGTGCAATAATGCAAGAGAAAGTAAATCTATGCATACCATGGAATCCCACCGACCGTCCCCATGCATATCAGCAATAGGAACGCCGCTAGCCGATCTGGAGTGGGACATTCTTTTTGTTGGCGAATCTGCAATAGGTTCAGTATAAACAATAAAAATTCAGTGCAGAGCTAATACAGATTGTGAGGACGAGATTCACCAATATAAGATACGATGCAATGTGTACTCAATAACAACAATGACAATCGTAGTTGTGGCAGTGCAATGCCGGCGTGTGCATGACGTATATACAGAATCCCGCATTTGTATACGAACTCAATTTTGGTGGGCATGTCGGTATATATATGACTAAACATAATTAGTACATCGTGCTACACCTCAACGTCTGTCTATCTAGAGAACTTGACAATCTGGTGGAGGGGGGGGGGGGCAATACGACCTTTATCTTGTTACAGAAAGGTCAAGTGTATAAAATTAGGTACATAGTTAAAGCACAAGCACAAATACAATTGATTGTAGACTGATTTCTAAATGGACATACAACGCTAAAAGTGCTGCATTTAAACATCGACGTGAACAAGCATATATACGTATACGTGAGTGTGTAATTTTAGGTATGCCTTCTTACAAGTGAGAATAACATTTATGGCAATATGTATAACTACCTGTATCCGAGTTGGCGTCGGCCAGATTGTTGGAACAATGGATTGGGCACACGTTGTGCCGTCTTTTATAAATCTAAGTAAACGGGCATCAATAAATAAACATGTATATGTATGAATACACCTCCCTGTAAGTGCTAATACGACCGTATGAGAGAAATACAAAATGCCTTACCTGTGAACGAGTTGGCGTCTGGCAGATTATCGGTTTGTTGGTGGAAGAGGACGAACAGTACCAGACAGACCAATATGCCATTAACTATCCAGGATACTTTGATTTGAGCCATCAAAAAGAATCCGTAGTGCAGGACGCGTGAAGCAAGACTATTTGAAGGAAGCCACGGCACCGGGGATGTGAGTTAGGGACAAGTGTATGTGACCACAAGAGAGAACGGAGTTGAGTCGAACTATTTTTAAATATATCGTGCGTGTGTGGTTGGGTGGGTGGGTGTGTACACGTGTACGTGTACTTGTACGTGTGTGTGTATGTGTGTGTGTGTGTGTGTGTGTGTGTGTGTGTGTGTGTGTGTGTGTGTGTGTGTGTGTGTGTGTGTGTGTGTGTGCGTGTATATGTGCGTGTGTGTGTGCGTGTATACACCCGGATGTATATATATATCGATACATGACTCGTGAATATGTAGATAAATACTTCATACTATATGAAAAAAATCGAATTCTCAGTTTTTTGTTTTTTTTAAGTCTTATCGATTTCCATCGCAACGCAGCAACGGTCACTTCACACCCAACATATCAGCAACCATCATATAATATTTACACACGCGTGCATGTTATCGTTTAGAACTACACTATATTTGGAGGTGTTTGTGTGTATAATCATACTCATCAGAAAGACCATATCAACCATATTATGACAGATTGCATGTACTCTATTTATAAACTTTTCCGATTTCATGAGGATTCTGTGAACCTAAATAGACTTGTACTATACTACCGTCGTGTGGATGTAATTTAAAAGCTCACACCATAATATTCAAGCGTGTATGTAGTTCTACCGAATCACATCAACATATACCTGTACTCAAAACAAACATAGCGTGTTCTCTTCTACGCCACAGACTCTACCATGTCTGATAGAAGTAATATTGTTGACATTGTGTCGGTGGTGCCGATTGAATCCCCTACACCGACAAAGGTAAAAGTTGCCAAAAGGAAAAGCAAAGTAAAGCTGGGCCTGCCGGACGAGCTGTCCAGAAAAAATGTGGTATGTACTGGATATATATATATATATAACTATATCTATATCCATGTCTATATCTATATCTATATCTATATCTATATTTATATATCTATACCTATATATATATCAATATATAAATCTATAAATCTATATTTCTATACCTAATTATATATATATATATATATATATATATATATATATATATATATATATATATATATGTGTGTGTGTGTGTGTGTGTGTGCATATGTATATATATATATATATATACGTGGTGCAAGTATTTATAGGCTATAAAGTGCATCATGTAGTTATATAGGGATTGTTTATATAGGGTCGAATGCGGAGAACACCTATGTCGCGTGTAGTGGATATCTGACCGAAGAAGCGTGCATTCACAGGTAAATGTGAATCCCATCGAGGCAATCGACAATTCTCGCGAAGAAATAGAATCGACAAGAAAAACTTGCAAATGCTGATTTCAAGCGAGACTTGAGACTGCTTGAAAATATGGAAGAGGAGAACAAGGCAAAGGTATGCATATTCTAAACCCCCCACTTATTCTGTTATGTATAAATATCTGTGAGTATGAACCTATATTTAACTGCATAATAATGGTTTCCGTTTTAACCCGCAACCACGCAAGCGTGACGGGCCTGTGTACTCTATGATATCAACAGCTTGGCCCACGAACATGGGCAAACATCTGTAAGTTGAATACGTAAAATCGTAAGTGTTATACTTGGGTATTAGCTTAGATGCACACTTACAGAATATCACATGTCACAATTAAAACACTCGCGCGTGATTGTCGCTGGCTTGCTACGTATTGTCTTCATAAATTCTCGGACATAAGCAGGTGTTGAGTTGCAAAATGGATCACATATTTCATCTGATACTAAATAGCTTAGCCTATCTTTTTTGAAATGAAAAATGTTTTCTTATACACTTACTACATATATATATATATATATATATATATATATATATATATATATATATATATATGTATACATATATATATATGTTAGTATATATATATATATATATATATATATATATATATATATATATATATGTCTGTGTGTGTGTGTGTGTGTATTGTTGTGCGTGCGCATATGTGTGTGTGCACGTGTGTCTGTGTGTGATGCGTATATGTATATGTATATTCATATATATATATATATATATATATATATATATATTATATATATATATGCAATATATATGTATATATATACATATATATATATATATATATATATATATATATATATATATATATATATTATATATATATATGTATAATATGTATATATGTATGTTTGTGTATGTATGTTGTATGTATGTATATTATGCGTATGCATGTATGTACGTATGGATGGATGTATGTGTATATATATATATATATATGCATATATATATATATATATATATATTGATGTGTGTGTGTGTGTTGTGTTCATTTGTGTATGTATGTATGTACACACGTATATAGAGTTCAATATTTCTATATAAATATATTTATCCATCTATTTATTCATATATATTCTTTTATTTGTTGATATATATAGATATATATATATAGATAGTTATATATATATATATATATATATATATATATATATATATATATATATATATATATATAATATATATATATATATATATATATATATATATATATATATATATTATTCGTAAAAGTGATTCACAAATTTTGTTCAGTATTTTTTTCAAAACAAATATATATTCTTGTATGTACGTGATTTCTGTGCTCTTTCTCAAATTTTTCATCTCTGCAAATCCTAATACTACTTTATATATACTTAGGTGTCAGGTACGGTCGATTCCGCCGTAAATTTTATGAGTAAAAAAATCAACGACGGCGCTAGCGTGGTAGATGCGCCCAATAATTCAAACACGGTGGTAGATAGGATGAAGTCTGCGCCGAAGCGCAATACGAAACCAAAAGCCTCATCGAGTTCACTAGACCTAAAAACTAAGCACCCAGGTACGGATGATATTATGTCGAATGAGTCGAGCGCATCAACTAGGCACAGAGTGGTGGAGAAGGCAGACCAGCCCAGGAAACAGACGGCTGAAAGTGATACTAAACGAAAACCTCGGAAGGCAAAATCTGCCCAGCATGAGGATCCGCCGTACGACAAAAAACAGATGAGTTTATCGAGAACGGCTCAGAAGAGTGAAGGACAGAGTGTCAGTATGGTTAAACCCGCTTTGGATCCAATGAAGAGTAAAAGTGCTCTAGAGACAAAGAATTCGACTCCTACAAAAGAGATGCGGACGCCAACAGGCAGTAAGAGGAATGAAGTCTCCCTCGTACCTTGGGGCATAGACATGTCGGGGATGCTGAATGACTTCAGAGATATCTGGGCTTCGCCATCCGAATTTATAGTAGAGAATCTGATGGTGGGCAAAGGAACCAGTGCTATAGAGAGCGATGAGGATGAAGCGGCTGGCAGCAGTAAAAATAAGAGAGGAAGTAGGCAGCTGGTGACCAAACAAGCTCTCATCACGCCGATTAAGAGGTTGGGGCGCGACTCCGTACTCTTGGAGAGAGAAAAGAAGGCTATGCCGTGGGATAGTATAGAATCGGACAGTGAAATGGCTGATGTGGAATCGGGCGGGCAGAGAAGCGGCCAATATCAGCCCACGCAGGCAAACAAGAATGGTGATGATTCATGTTCTACGAATGGTAGTACTCGACAAAGGTCATCCAAAGAAAATTCGAGACTGAAAAAGACAGCTAAAGATCATATAGATGGCAACGATAGCGAGGTCGGTAAGGGAGAAACATACCGTATTCGTGACGGAGGATCATTGAGCGCAGAACAGGGCGAAAATGTGTACACGCACGGGCGCAAACAGGAGAGCGCATCGGATCTATCAGGTATGAACACATTCATGAATGGTCTATACATGGTCTCCAAGTACATACTAGACAATAAGGACGAGTCCAGCGATGGTATGCCTCAGCACGATACACACGCACTTAAGCGGGGAAAAGTACGGTCTACTGATGAGAGCTTCTCTGTAGTAAATAGTAAGCAACCTCTAGGTAAACGCTCAGGTAGCATACACACTGTGGGGGTGGAGAAGTCTGTGAGCGAGGGCTTTGATCCGCTGGGGGCTACTGTAGCTGGCCCTAGTACCGAACTTCCTAGTAGTAGTAGTAATTACGATGGACTAAGCACGTGGAGAAATCGAGTAAAGGCTACTGGCAAGAGTTGTGAAACTGAAGCTGACGGAGATCAGTTAGACTCTATCCCTAGAACCACAGGACAGAGTGCCTGGGCCAAACGACAGGCACAACGACAAGCACAAAACCATGGCGCAGATAGTAGCGGTGCAAGACGTGCAACAAAAACAACTACCAGATCATTGGAGAATAAGGTTGGAATGCAGATAGGACGAAGTACAGATAAAAGAGGGTTCCACAATGAGAAGTTGGCACAGAAGAATATGGAGTCTGAGGTAGGGTTTTACGACCAGGTGAGACTGAGATTTGATGTAGAACGGAAGAAACCCAAAGAAAACAGTCCCAAGGGAGTGTTGGTGCAGCAGCCTGAGCACGCGCAGATACAGATCTTCATGCTGGAAAATGTGTACCGAGGGGATGAAATCAAACCGCACCGCACCGGGGAAGTGATTGGGACGAAACGTGGCCGGGAGATCTACACAGAGGTGGCTGCAAGGCGTGGTGGAGGCCATGGTACTAAACCCGGGACTAACACGGGAAGCGTGGACGTGGACGATCGCGAAAGTGAAAGTGAAAGTGGGTCAAACAGGGATGAGGACAGACAGGACCAAGGAACTGTGGTGCAAGTGGTTGGTGCTTTGGCCTCCATACTGAGTCCGATCGATTGGTTTGCTTAGATTTTGTACATACAACTCACATTGTTGCTCCGCCTTGATTTATTAGCAAGCGTGGATATTTGTGAGTATGCGTATTTGTGCTTTGCTGAAGATTGAAAAGCTAGTGATGGCGTGGCGTGGGGACCATCAGACTACAATCTAAGTAGGAGACACTTCGCCGGAAAGGTGTATCATAAACCCTCGACCACCACGATTGTGATAAACAAGACACCCTACGGCAAGTCTACGGTCTCTCATTCTTTTGCGTCCGCGCCGCGATGTGCCTAATGTCTTATTCCCACGTATACTGCTATTGTGACGATAGGCCCCTAAGGTGCCTGATTTAATAGGATTAGTTTTACACGGGCCAAGGAGGATAATCTATGATTGTAAATGCAATCCCAATCGTAGATCCGTTCATACTTCACGCGTTCATACGTGCAGTCGGGCGAGTAGGTGTTATTCCATGGGTGATTTAATGGCACGCATACGAATGAAAACCTGACCGGTCCCTTCTCTCGTGCGGGCGGATGTACTTCAAGCGAACTTTGGGGCCTGGAATTCGTCGCTACCGAGTTTTTGGACTTGTGCTGTCGACGGGGTTAGGGTTTTAGTTTTAGTAGAAAGTGCCCGTGCATCGAGTGAGAAAGGAGGGCTGACGAAGTCTGTCTGCTTTTATATACAGCAGAAAGTCAAACGTTACGACAACTCACGTATACCGCTCCAATATTTTTCGCCTTGACACCTATGAGGTTCATCAAATATTCTCTCAAAATGGGAGTTACAGCACTCAAGCCTCATGAGCATTGGGACCACTATAGTTGTGCGACCTTAGGCGTTCGTCTACACGATCAGCAACACGATTTCAAGTCATAATGCGTTGAGAAGGAAGTTATACCTGACCACCTTAGCTATTTCCAATGCGTACTTACACACGTTCGGCAACATCGTATCTGATTGCCAGTTGACACACAAAAACAAGCGCATCTTTTTCTTGGACTGACCAATCGAACTATTACACACGTTCGGCAACATCGTATCTGATTGCCAGTTGACACACAAAAACAAGCGCATCTTACACAAAAACAAGCGCATCTTTTTCTTGGACTGACCAAACGAACTGAGCTGAGAGAGTGATTTCAGCAATCCTACCGCATGTTGCTGGATATACGATACACTCTTTGTAACACCTCGAACATCTATGGATAGCGAGGTTATAGCAATCGATGAGGCACGGCCGCACGGATGATGAACGTGTCGACCTTTCAAAGTTTGTAATACACAAACGTACCCACTATGTTGGCGCATGCATTCCAATCAATAGATGTCCGCAAACGGGATAGACATACCCCGCAACCGAGCGCTGACACAGTCCTTGTCCTCTTCATTGAATTCTGAGGCGAATCATGACACTGGCTAAATATTACTATCTTAACAATGGGTGAGAGAAAAGAGCAGACAAAATTAGGCGAGTATAATAAATCAATATTGTATTTCAATGCTTTTAGCCTTCAATTCTTTGGCTTGATATTTATGGGACAACCTTTCTTCATTCTGGTACTATTTCCTTCACATCGTATTGCCTGACAGCAGTCGTTGTTTTCGAGATAAGCATAGTAGAGCTTCGATTATTAAAGCTCGCTCCCAGTGGGCCAAAAGCTTGGATTGTAATATACATCAAACGGGCATATCGAGGTAGACCTGACCATATACTGTTGAAAACATCAGTACCTCGATGGCAGTAGACGAAATGCATATGTGAGATGCATATTCTTGACGTGCGGTGATATGATAGTCGCGCTATTTCGAAAAATGCACAGATGAAACTTTTAATCCCATGGTACAGCGCTATAAAGCTGAACAATCTGTCTGGTCGTTGCTCCTTGATTATTATTGGTGTTCATACGCTTAGAGACGCTACTTGACCCTTGCTTAGCTAGTGCTGTAGATTTCGTGTATACCGCCACTGATACAGTCCAGGAAACACTGAATGAAATGTAAACCATTTTTAGTATTTACCTTGATGTAAATTCAAACTATGATTCAGCCAGCGGATAAATATGGATAATTATAGCTGAGTGTATTTGTGCAGAAACCACTGTAGAGCCTGGCATCAGGTGGGATTTCCCGTTCGTTCTGTGGAGATAGTAATGTCCGATTCATGTCAGACTCGTCTGCTCAATCTTGAGTTAAGTATATGAAACGTTAAATTCGCCTCCACACCTGTAGAACTACCAAATTCCCTCAAACCAACTTTAAAGTGAACTGTAAATTGAACGAGTCTGGCATAAAAATATAGTGTTTGAGGGCCAACACTACTTTTCCCACATGCAGTCAGGTTATACACCAAAATAGATGAAAAACTGCAGGCGATTACATCTTGTGACCACAGCTTGAAAGGATAGCGTACCTAAATGTGAGAAACAAAATGAATGAAATGATCCTACTCTTTATATTAGTATATGCTATTGTTGTAGCCTCAGACGAGATCAACATACAATTACAATTCTGAAAGCAGTGAATCACGACTCTTCCTGCATTCTCGGTAATAGAGTGCAAATGAATGAAGACCGGAAACATTCCGGATCTTTCTGGGGAGCAGGCTTATCATCGCCAGAGCCGGCTAGCCGATTCCAATCAATGTACTACAAGAAAAGCTGCAATAACTAATTGTTGAAAATGCTCTTCTGATGTACCTTCGTGTGATACATCAGGCCCCCTCTGCTTGTGAACTTCTTCTCGCAATTTTCCCACGTGCACGCATAGGGTTTGTGCCCAGTGTGCGTGCGTGTATGATAATCTAAGCCGGCTTTTGTGGTAAATAGCCGACCGCAATTTGTCCACGTGCAAGCAAATGGGTGAACCCCATTATGGGTGCGCATGTGCGCAACCAGACCTGTGGATGTTATGAACTTTCTACCGCAATTTTCCCAGCGACAAGGGTAGGGGCATTCCCTTGTGTGCGTCCGAGTATGTCTCTTCAAATGTCCACTCTCGGTGAACCGCTTGCCACATCCTTGCCAAGTGCAGTGATATGGCTTTTCGCCAGTGTGTGTACGCACATGCGCTGTTAAGCGGCTTGATGTTGTGAAGCGCTTGCCACAACCCTCCCACGTGCAGTTATACGGCGTTTCCCCAGTATGCCTCCGCATGTGCTTTGTGAGATCACTCCGGTAGGTGAACCCTTTATCACAGTCAGTCCAGGAGCAGGCAAATGCCTTTTTCGTGGCTGTGGCGACTGTCGCGGTCTGTACGCCTGACGATGCCGAGTCACTCGCACCTACCGTCGACTCAGTGGATCGAACAGGGACTGCCAACCCAGACATGCCGGCGTTCACTGTTCTAGTAAGCTCGGTCTCATTAGGCCCCGGCAAATCGCTGTTGCTTAGCTTCAAATCGTAACTTGGTGGTGCTTCCATATACAGTCGCGCACCACCGCCCCCAGGCTGAACTGGTTGCGAAAAAGAATTGCGCCGAGGCCTACCCCTACCCCTCACTTGCCCAGCACTGTCGCCATTAATTGTATTAGCGCTTGCATGTACAGCCATTTGTTTGTGCAGGTCGATGTGTTCCCGCAAAGCCAGCTCGGAGTGAAACTGAAGCTGGCAATTAGGCCACATACAAGTCATAACTGATGTACGGGCGTTGGTACTCCTGGACCCATCGTACATCAAATCATCCTCGTGACCTGTAACAGAACCGTCGTTGACAACTCCGGAAGAGCGCTTGAGGATTACAGCGTTTTCTTGAGAGCCTATAGTACGTAAACCACTATCTGGGTTCGGCGCCACGCTCACACCAGGATTCCCTGAATATCGCGCAAGATTGCCCGCGCTGTCCTGAGACACGCCGCTTTGGGGCAGCTCTCTCAATACATGCCCGCCAGTGGTGCTAGTCTGGTTGCTGCCTCCGGTTGTCGAACGCTCTTTCTGTGACATCCGCTTGTATCCCTCTGCAGGGTTTAGTCGGCCAGTATCGGGTCGGCTGATCGTCTCTGAACGCAACGAATCGGCCCTGCTTAATTCCGTCGAGGATCTTTTCTTGTCAAATACGGTGGTGTCGGAATTTACACTTCTGATCGCTGGATGACTCTGAACTGGGGTACTCAGGCCTTGGTGGGATTCAAGTGCACGACCACGTGCCTGATGAGGCGGCCGCGCCGAGTCGTCTCTGTTTCGCACATTGTACGAGTCAGACGCCACGCTTGCTACGTAAGGACGAAACCTTGCAATACTACTTTGATCCCCAGGCCCGACTTGATGGATCTTGTTTATGTCAGCGACATATGCACTCTCGTTTAGTACCGCCGTCATTGGCTCATTCGCGCAACATTCCATATCCTGTTTGGCAGTGGACTTAGGTAGTAGAATGCCTCGCTCATAACGTGCCCGTCTTCTGGGGCTGTAATTGGCTGTGTCTGACATAGCGTTGGTGTCGCTTCTATTAGAGGTGACATTCGGGCTGCCCGCTAAAAAAACTCGCGAGTGTTGCACTTGATAGTGTTGATCTGCAGCCCTCTGACTGCTCGCTCCTATCAAGACTTTGGATTGTGAGCCTTCTCCAGCACCCTCCACTACTACTTTACAAGTTTTGAAGTGGCCCACCTCCCAGTCTCCATTCTGTGTGATAATTGAAAGCAAACAAGGTTGTGAGGAATTGTTAGAGTTAGAAGCGCGGGATGGATAGACATAATTTGACGACAGACGACAAAGCAATTCAAAGTAGATTCCCTCACGTTCAACACTGGCGCATCGACGCCGACTGTTTAGCTGCAAAAAGCGACATGCTTTTAAAACTTGTTCTGTCGCATACAGACCCGGAGGAATTTTCGAACCATGCAGGCGAATCGCGTACATTTCCACAAGGTTTGTTTCAGACTCTAGTTCGTACGCCAATTATATACAAAAGCTATAGTACTACATGCGAGACGACGCAAACACGTGTGTGCACTTAAGATCAATCGAGCATTGCAGCAATGGCCATCTTGTGCATAATTATAACTAGACAACCAAAGTAGAGTATATCAGTACTTACCAGCACTGTTGTTGAATAAGCCGTCCATAAACATCACATCACACTTATTAAGAAGTTTAAGTTTGACATGCACGTAATTCAACGTGCACGGAGAAAATACTTGAACGCGGTACAGTGTAGCTGTAGTCCATTCAAAAGATATTAGAAGTGCGACAAGATGGAAAAACCAGCTCGAACATTCCAAAAACCATTACGTACCTGACACTCCCGTGTACAGAAGTATCGCTCATAGCAGTTGCACATCAACACAGCGATTCTGTCGCAAACGACGCAGCGGGGTTCTGTCGACGAGGACATCGTGTGTATGTGGCCTTGAGCCCCTCACTAAAGCGAGAAACTGTCCGATTCTTGTGCACATGCTCCGACAGTTGACTTCTTAGGTCCGGAGCGTTCAACTATTCTCCGCACTCTGTAACATTGAAATATTCTCCTCTTGTGTATGACTGTACGAATAAAGGAACAGTTGTCTTCTTTTGTGCAGTACAAAACAACAATTTTTTTTGCTGTCCGTTGGAAGAATTCCATTTGCCTCTATCTAAAAAATAAGCAAGGCAGTGGCGAGTGGCGACTGCTCACAGGTAAAAAATACCGCAGGAAAAAAAAACCCATCAACCAAGTTTTCGTCATTTTGGATTGACCTGACTTTTGTATTAAATTTTCTTTTTGGCTGTTGATTCACGATTTAATTGAAAACTATATTTATATCAAGAGTACTCAATGCGGGCTGCGGCATAGGTCAGCGCATAAAATATTCTTTATGTTCACCCTTACGGCATGGGCTCTGCCATATACTCTCTCAAAAATGGAGATGAGTATACACTATACAGTTATAAATACACGAACCAGAAGGGTACATTACAAGGATATTTAGGGCCTAAATTATTCTTATAGGCGTATGCTTGTCAAAATTTAAAAGAAATGAGCTTCCAAGTCCCAGCTATAGTACTATATTATAACACAGTGTTATTGGATTCATTGTATCTTCGTAATTTTAAAAAAATAAGTTGCTGTTTGTTTTTGTTTTTTTGAACAAAGCAAAAATAGTCTTCTGATGACTATAAAAAATATTATAAATATCATAGCATTCTAAATTATACAATTATATGTATAGATTTATTGTTTCAAAAAAAATTAATGCATACTGCAAATGGTAAAATAAGAGGTACATAATTAAAATAAAAAATATAGGTCTTCTTATAAAATACAGTAAAATATGTAGTATATTTCATATATATAGCTAGAAAAAAAAAAGCCGTTATATATTTGTTTTTTGTTTTTTAATATAATGATAAAATATACTTCTAAAAATTATATTTAGAAGGCTATGAATAAAACTGTATATTTTGATTCCTATAAAAAAAAATTCCCTATTCAAAACAAGTTTTTCATTTGTGATCAGTCGTACCTCTTTATATGTCTAGTTCCTCTTTTTAGCAAAAAAAGCACCCAATGGACATATAAGAAGGTAGACATTCCCGCGTCAGGTTCAGAGACTGACATATCGTATCAGATTCAGTAATCTATGTTGTTATGCCTGGCTCGATCGCTACAGATGCAGTTTGTGTCGAGTTGTCTGGTTAAGTCGGTGTGCCATTGTTGAACAAAAAAACAGCACGATAACCTGGTGCCTGATATTTATCGATAGACAAGCAGAACCCATTGAGTCATACCCTTCGCCAATGTGCACGCCACAAATTGCACGCATATTGCATTCGCAGCCAGCACACTTGTGTGCTCCTGACATTGGTTGCGTGATCGTGCATTCTTTCACACAATAACGATCATCACTATTAGTTTCTTGCATCAGAAATTAATAATAGTAGTGTATGTACTTAGATATTACAACTCAAGCTAAGCTAAAAATGTTGTGAATAGACCACACACCAAATAAATTCCGAGGATGGGCAGGCTGATGGACCGGCCCAAAAAAACACATATGGGCCGGCACAAGTAAATTCTAGACATATAACAAAGTGGACATCATAAATAGGTGGATATATAAAGAGGCACGACTGTACTTTGAAATTTTATTCATCCAGGTTTTTTTATGTAACATTTTAAAGTTTTTACTTTCTACTATTTTCATGTATATATTTTATATAGATAGAAACACTAAAAATATCCTATTTTGAAAATCCAGCTTGTCCAAAGACCCCAAACATAGTGGAAGGAAAGTATTATTTATGATGAACAAAACAAATTGGGGATACTAAAAAGATGTGATAGACTAATAGTGCGTATTATTTATAGATTTGCCCCCCCCCCCTCTAGAGCAACAAAAAAAATAGAGAAAAAGGCAACCGCAAAACTGTCAGCTCATTACAAAAATATACATATTTACAGGACATCCCCAGCCAAGGTCCAAGGGCAGGGGCCTAAACCCTAAACCCTACAGTCTACTGGGCCCAGCTGCCCTGAGCACCAGATCCCGAATATTTTCTATTTTATTTTACATATACGTACATAGTACATACAGTTGTTAAATATAGAATAAAACACAAATATTTTATTACTTACAAATTTTCATTTTAATTGTCATTTTTGAGTTGTTTTATTTAAAAACAATATAGTGCAAATATTTGTTTATTTCTACGGCATATTGTGTCACACTCATCAGTCCTACACTCCTAAATAAAGAGTAAATATATAGTATTTACTACTGCTATTTGCAGCCCTGGGTCTGAGGCCTGAACACGCCATTTTTTTCCCAAATATATAAATTATTTATGTTTATCTAGAAAGATAAACCTAAATTTCAGAGGGGAAACTATTGGTGGATAGTCTCTTCATCTTTCTATTTTTATTTAAAAAAATATAACCCAATTGATAGCCATCCTTCATTGAAGAAGGCCTATAGATATTTTCAATATTGCATAGCCGTATTTAAAAAAACAAATATTGTAGCAAAAAAAATACTAGAAATAAAATGGGGTAGAAAATAACACTGCACTATTCGTAATTTAGCCAATAAAATCTAAGCTTAAATATGTAACTATGAAGAACCAATCGGATATTGACCCGGACACATGCAATTTGACAAAGACTGATTGCATTATATATTTTTATTCGCTTCATTATTTTAATTTTAGAAATAACAATTTTTTTAACATTTCAGATTATGGAGCCTTTTTTTTTTGATTCTTTTAAAAACCAATAATTAAATTTGTTTTTTATATAAAAATGAAGTACAGTAAGTAGGCTATGAATTTGAAGTTTTCAACTGACAAAACATAGCCCTCTTGTCCAATTTTCAGAAGGCTATGACTAAAATCAAATACTCGTAACAATTGCCGAATTTCGGTACTTAGCGGCGGTAATATATTTTATAATGCCGCCGGGTCGTTTTTAACTTCGAATCGTTTCTTCGAATCGTCACTTCGAATCGTCAGACGCCGACGGTCAGACTCAGACGTAGAGCCTACGGCGTTCGTCACACACTGACACAACTAGTCGTAGTAGTCAACTACACAACAAGAAAAGTTGTAAAAATAGTAAAATACTTGTTGACTTTTGAGAGCTGGCAACTGTACCCAATCAGTTGCTTCAGTTCACTCCACAAAATTCCTAATACCTACCTTTTCATTTTTCTAAAAAAAATAAAACAAACCTCTCTAGGAGAGAGAGTAGAGTAGTAGTAGTAGTAGAGAGAGGGCAGAGCTTCAGAGGCTCAGAGACCAGAGTGGTAGGCTGGCAGCCTGCAGCCCGGGTCCTGCAGGCCTTGCACTCTAATTGAGGAGGGCGGAGGTTGGATTGTCCTTTTTCCGTATCTCATCTCTCTCAAGTCTCAATTCTCGAGTTCTCGATTCTCGAGTCTCGACCCAAAGCTCATTAAAAACGTTCAACGTTTAATGTTTTTTGGATCTTTTTTTTTGCGTTGCAACGTACCCAAGACTGAATTTGGCCCAAAAGATTTCGCTATCAGCGCTTACATAGCGTACCTTACTTTATACATTTTCGCCAAAATACTGTAAATTGTTCCTAAATCCTAAATCCTAAAGCCAATAGTTATCCAATGTCAAAATATCAGGGCCAAAAAAATCGTGCTTGACCTGGAACTTGTCACCAGTTCACTCAAATATACTTGTCCCCAATATGAACGTAAAATGTTATAAGGTTTGTTTCCAACTCTCGACTGAGTCGACTCTCAAGTCTCGACTATCGAATCTCAGTCGACAGTCATGAGTCATCAACACTCGACACATTCGAGTCTCGAGAGTGTCGAACCTTTTTCGAGTGAGAGATTCTTGACTCTCTTCAATCTTGTGACAGTCGTGACTTGTGAGTCGACACGAGCGAGTCTCGAGACCTGTGAAATCAAGACTTGCGGGAGTGTTAATTTTTTATTTTTACTTTTGGTCTCGTAAGCCTCGCGAGTCATGGGCTCACTGCTCACGACTCACGACTTCGCAAGTCGTCACTCTCGACCCTCATCACCACTGTCCACCACCCCAGTCAGAGAGTTTGACTCTCTAGTCTCGAGTTTGGACTCTGGAGTCTTGAGTGTAGATTCTTTTTTGTTTTTAAAAACTCTCGAGTTCCGAGTTTCAAGTTTCAACTCCCGTTTATTTTCGCTTTGAGTCTTATATTGTTTTTCTAAAACAACAGAAATATGCACGAATAAAACCCCATCTTTTGTTTTAAAATCTTAAAAGAATTACATCACGAATATTTAGTTGAAAAAAAGAAAAAGAAGAAAGCGAGAAACCCCTTCGAAAAGGCCACGAACGACTCTCTAGTAGAACAGATAACATATTTCATTTTATTTAAGCGGATTCGACACATTCCAATGTCCACACTCCACATGTCCCAGAGTCCCAGAGTGACCCAGACGACGTTGTGAGGTTTTGAGTTGTGACTCCTGTGAGCCTATGGGTTGTAGCCTGTCAGCTATGTAATCAAAGTTAATGAATCATAACTAAATTATAAACATGACCCAACAAAACCTATTATAAAGATGTATTATTTCATAAAGAATGCCTATTAAATTGATACTAGCTCTACACCTTGTCAACATTCCACAAAAATTTTCTTCCCTCTATAAAATTATTTTCTTTATTGTGTTGTTAAAAAATTGACTTTACTTTTCAAAAACAACCGATAAAAAAGTGTTAAATATTTTTTAATGGCCCTCTGTATTTCAATATAGGATCCCGAAAATGATTTTCGATTGTTGTATGGTGCACACTGCACAGCAGTAAGAACGAGGTGCTTGCCGGGGCCGAGCAAAAGTCCATCGTACATAAATACCACTCATTGTAAACTAAAAACTCATCGGTTTTGCCAATATTATGATCTGCCAAAAGTCTCATTTCATTTTGCAAAAATTTGAACAACTATATATTTTTGAAAATATTTAGGGTTGAAAAAAAGGGTGAACGACCGGTTTCGTACTGCTGTGGCCTGTAGAATGTAGTGAGAAACCTAATTTATGCATACCTCAATATAAAATTTTCGCTCTCGACTAAAAATATTGAGAGTCTCGAGTAGACTCTCTCTACTAGTGTCTAAATATACTGGCGCATTGCCTTATGAAAATTAAAAACTTGCAAGTTAAATAGAAAAAATAAAAAAACGCAAAAAATAAAAAATGATTTTTCTATTTTTATCTGGTTCAAAATGCCGGCGAGAGTGCCAACTGACACCCGACTCCCACATCTGAAAAATCTTGTGTGGATGGATATGACAAAAATAAAAATACATGCTAATATTATCCCTATGCATGTAAAAGTCCAAAAAAATGCGCACAGCTTCAGTACTTTGATATCAGTTCTGTGCTTTATCTAACGATACTGTTTACTTTATTTGCTACAGGGATGAGAGACACGATCTGAGAACAATGCCTGTCGAATTTAGTGAAAGCACAACGACAGTAGATTGTATCAAATCGAAGTGTAGATTAAAACTGTGGATATGACGGTAAGTGTTTGTGTGTGGGTGTGGGTGTCCTTGTGTGTGTGTGTGTATGTATGTATGTGTGAATGTATGTGGTTGGGTGCGTGTGTGTATTATATATATATATATATATATATATATATATATATATATATATATATATATATATATATATATATATATATATTTATATATATATTACTATATATATAAATATATATACATACATAATATCCATATACATACGTATATATGTATATATTATTGCCTAATATATATATATATGTATTACATATGTATATATATATATATATGTTATTATTATGATTATTGTTACATAATATATTAACATGTGTTGTAACCAATACACATGCAAACATGTGTATGCATGTAATGCATATTGTGTATTATGTATGTTTGCATGTATGTATTAATGCATATTGACAAATACACATTATATACATACATATTATTATTATAACATAACCAACATATTAATAGATATTATATTATTATACATTGCCACATACATATTGATGATACATATTATTACATTAATATTATTAATATATGTTTACACTTGGTTAACAATAATTATAATATGTATTGGCAATACATTACATTATTAATGCCATGTATTACATTATTGGTACATGTTAATATGTGGCTGGCACATTATTAATGTTGTACATATTGAAGCATAATAATATTATGCTAATATTATATTTGTATTAGCCTGCAACATTATACATGTGTATTATTACAAGACATTACAATATGTAATAATATTATTGTCAATAATAATATTAACATATTATTATTGCAATTGGTTATTATATTTACATCATATTGTTATTATTACCATTATTATTATTATTGCTGGCTGTGTTGTACATATTGTGATACAATGGCCATTATTGATATGATAATATTATGTATTGGCTATTGGTTGCCATGTAATACGCATGCATATTACATATATACACATATTATTATTATTATTATGTTATGTATAAATATACATATTATTGTATTATTACATGCAGCCATGTTATTATCATACAATTAATATGTATACATATATGCACACATGTGTGCTGATGCACATACATCATATTACATACATTGTAGCCATTACAATGTGTCATATACGTACCATATGGTGCATAATGTATGAATGCATGTATTGATATTATGTACACATCAATGTGCATTATTACTATTATTATTATATGCTACGCATGCATACAACTGTTACATACATATGGCCATGCATGTATTATGTGTTGTATAATGTATTGTGTGTTATTATGTTCAATTACGTAATAATAATGGCCATGTGGCTGTTGTTGCCTGTTGCAGTATATGTGTTATTGTGTATGTATGTATTAGCCATATTAATATTGTATTATTGCATGTAATATTATATTATGTATATAATAACATATTATGCATGATTATTAACATATAGCATATATGTATAGCCACATTATTAATGTATATAACCAATACATATTATTATGGTTATATATTATTGGTTATTATATATATTGGCATAACCATATTAACTATATGTATGTATAATATTATTATACATTATGTGTCATTGTGCATATTATTATGTTGTGGATTACATGGTGTATATGTATAATACATATCTATATTTTACATATATATATGTATGATGTATGATATAAAAATATACATTTGCTATATTTATGTTTACATACATGGCATGTATATGTATATGTATATTATACATGTCATTATGTGTGCATATTTATATATTGCATATTTATATTATTGACATATGATATGTGTAACATACATATTATACATATGTATTGTATGTGCTGCTGTTATTACGCATATGTGATATACACCATATGCATTACGTGTGTTATTATATATTACATTGCATGGCAACATATAATATGTAATGTGCAATATTATTATATATACATATTATATACCATATTGCATATATTAACATATATATGGCTATACAATACATATTGCTATAACATATTATGCATAATATTAATATGTATTATTATTATATACATATATATACATATTATGTGTACCATGCACATATAATATACATATTGATATATATCCATATATATATATATATATTATATATTATATACATATATATATATATATATATACATATATATATACATATATATATATATATAATATATATATATATATATATATATATATATATATATATATATATATATATATATATATATATATATATATATATATATATATATATACCAGCTTTTCATGCTGTATACGTTACTTCAGATACACAGATTAGTTGTGCAGACTGCCTATGTCTACAAGGGAAGCAGCCAAATTTTGTTTCTGTGGAGTCAAAGGAACTGACATTGGAACCCGGCGATCGTTACATTGTATAAAGTAACGCTACAAATATTGTATAGGATAGTATGCCAACTCCTACTAGTGTTGATTCATATAGTGAGATGGAAATACAGTTCTCATATGGTCCTGTAAAAGAGCATCATCGACCATGTGAGTTGCGTACTAGGCAGTGAGATAAGCTTGAATGGAGTAGCATATACAAACAACAAATAATAAAAGACAACTTACCCCCCCTCAACACATTTATTCGTAAAAAAAATGGATATGGCCAAAGGCTCTTTAATTTAATTTTAAGCAAATTTTGCACGATAAAGTTACTAAGTGTACAGAAGAAATTTAGATTAGTCGCTATATGTACATTTGTACATGTATGATCAATATTTCAGTACGTTTTCATCGAGAAAAAGTGTGAATGTACATATAGTGACTTTTCCACATTTTCAATGTACCTTTAGCGACTTTGTTCCACAATATATCACATATATCACAAGCAACAAACTCAATATTGCAATCACTGATAATGTTCATTACCTTGAACTTTCGTGATCTTCTATTGGCTCTCGTATACTTCGAAGGTTCTTTAGTTGATACGAGTTGTCGCTGTAAGAGAGTAAAAGAAAATTTAAGCAAGAAAGTCACAAATGATTACATAAAAGAGACTTGCCATGGAGACTGACGAGTACGCGCAGAATCAAATAAATTAATAAACCACATACTCGCCATCGCAGGTGTTGATGTTATGGCCAGCTTCTCCACACTTCGAACACGTTATAGTCTTCCTAAGTACATGATTCCTGATACAATCATTGTGGAAAAGGTGTGTATAGTCTTCTTTAAGTACATGATCCCTAGTACAGTCAAAATGGAAAACGTGTTTTGAATCTTTATCTTTGAAAGAGCACTGTATTCTTACTTAACACGCATCAAAACATAATTACACGAGATGACTTTTCGTACCGTTTCTTTGGGCGACCCGCTGTTCTCGGAGTAGGACAGAAAAGCAGTAAATGCTGTTCCATATTTTCAAAGTCAAAGGGCATCGATTGTCCCGTGAAACTGGTTTGCAAGATGCAAGTTTCCACCCAAAACAATCGCAAATGCCAACACTTGTTGTACAGATTATGATCACTCGCGATATTATTCACGTTAGATACTCTAGCAATGTGCACAAAGCACTTCGCAGCATGCCCGCAAGGGATACCTTTAGACACATGCAAATTGCAGCTCTCACAATCTATAATTCCCCGAGAGCGTACCAGCTTGACTGAACATGTCTAAACTGTTGAACTGTGCGATTTGAAGTTTACCTGGCAATCGAACCAGTATCCGTTTACAGCATTGCTCACGATAGTTATGATACATGGTTTTAACTTATTGAGGTGGGCTATAGTCATTTCTACTGTAGTCAATTTTACTGCCCTGGGTATACCTGGAGAAATTAAATTTGAAAAAGCGTTTGTGTACGTGCATATATGTAATAACGGATTTGTCGATCAATCACGGTTAATTTGATATCAGTATTACATACCTGCTTTCCTTCACTCTTGAGTTGTCTAGCTTCGTCCTGATACTCCTTTCTTTTCCGCATATGCCAATTCGAATAAAGTATAAGCATATCTACTATATTTGCACTTCTCATGTCCAGGTGCACAAAATTTGCTTGCTCTGTCAAAATTGCGAGGTAAATACTTTTAGGGAATGGCGATATGTAAATACTATTTTTTTCTTGGCGGCAGGGCAAGTCACTGGTAAGTAATAAACGAATTTTTTACATACCTACTACATTGGAAGTTATTTGACCATAGACAGAACCATAGCTGTTGTATATCCGCGTCTCAAGAGAGGAGCCCCTTTGAATTTGAAAAGGTTAAATTAATTCAACTTAGTTTGTCCTACACATACAACAAAATTGTATGATTGACGATTAACAAATCGAACTACACTACTAATTACATACGTTTCTGGATCAGTGAAGACTGCATTGTGTTCTCGACGAGCCTCCACGAATAGATAATTGGCGAATTCTTCCTTCTGGCTCTCCATGTAATTCATAATCTTGTCTCCAAGCTCGTGGTTGTCTCGTATACTCTTAGATCCATAAGTAAGCAAATATTAAACCAGCCCACAATTTGTGCATGAAGTAAACGAGAAAGTGCATTCCGAGTCTTGCCTGTATACAAATAAATACTTACCTGAGCGTGGTAGATATATCCCTGTTCGGTAGCTGCTTTCGTCATAGCAATTATCGATTGATGAGTTGGTATATCGTTTTTACCAAGTAACCCTTTGTTCATCACATTTTTGATGATATACAGTATACAAGTTCTAGCTTGAACTTGATGCACTGAATTTGCGATGCTCTGATGAACCTACTTAGTGAATAACTACTTGCTTTGCATTAAAAACATTTGTCCCACTGGAAACATGGTATCGCAACTATAATTTCAAAACAAAAATACTTACAAAACAACTATCAGAGAGCTCTTTGAATCTGTTCCAGTAAGGCCCATTTTCTTTGCTCGCTGTCGAAATAGCTAACAACTCCAGATGACCATTAGCATTGTATATGGTGAGAAACTAAAGTACACCAACGGAAACAGTATTCATATGTGCAGTATCAAACGCACCACATCTTAGTAGATACTTATAAAATCACTTCATGTCATCAAGTGCTAAGTAGATTGCGTCGTACATAGGAACATCGGTTTCTACGTAGGATCATATAGTTTTATACACTACGAATGTAGTGTCTGGGACCTTCATAAGAATATTTCTTACAGAGTCTATTAGCTGCAACTGTTCTATGGGATCCAACAACGTACGGATTGATACTGTTCTCACATGACCTTTCAATTGTGATGGTTTAAAGCAGAATCAAGATGCTTGACTGTCTTAGATTGCGGGACAGTATACTTGTCTTTCAAAGTTTCGCCGGTTTTGAGTATCTTCATGCTGTACTCTGCAAATAAAACAGTATTAGAGTCAGGTTGGCAAAGTCCGACTACATCATTTTGGCATGAACAGTGCTAAATATATACAAACAAAATCCCAGTAAATATATTTTTGATACCTCTTTTATGGTTTCGTTGGTAACTTAAAGCTGTACAAGTATGATCTGTCTCCTCTTTCGTATGTCGATACAGCCCTTTTTCTATTCGTTTAGTTGAGAACCAAACCTTGCAGCTATCTTCAGCATTAGATTTTACTTTCATACCTACGTACGTGTAAGATTAGTAGTTAGAATTTGAGCAATGGTTATTCAAAAATAAGGAGATTTGTTAAGACTGCTACCACTACGACTAAGACCAGGTCTTGCGACCACTATGACTGCGATTGTCGCCTGCGACAAGTAAGGCTAAGGCTCTCGCCTGCAACCGCTAAACCTGCCGTTTTTGCCTGCGAGTCGTCTTAAGTCTGACGCTCTCGCCTCTATATATATATATATATATATATATATATATATATATATATATATATATATATATAATATGTTTATGTATATGTATATTTATAAATGCTTATATGTGTGAATAAATACGTATATGTTTGTTAAAAAACGACCACTGCAGAGAGAATAGAACCTGTGCCCAAAAGAGCATTATCTTAGATAGGGATAATAATATTTATTTCAAAAATGACAAGTATGTATGATACAATGTATGAACATATGGTATGGCCCTCATAGTCGCTGTAGTGGTTCAGGAAAGATTGATGGGAAGAAGTGGTCAGTAGATCCCCGTTTGAAGCTTGGACCAAGTGAGTCGACAATGGAAGATATGTGCCGAGTCAATTCGGGCCGGTGTTGACAAAACACTGTTACTATCGAATGTTCCATATATTCCCTTGCTGACCTACTAAGTAGAATACCCACCTCTGTGGTACAGATCGGGTCTGCGCCGTGTAGTGCCGCGGAATGGGTCAGTGCAGATTACGAAATACCGAGAAGGACCAGGTTATCCGTCATAATCAGGTCGAGGAGCGAGGATGGGGGTAAGCCAATGCCGCAATAGACCACGGATGAATTCGGTATGTGTTGGCTGGCCTGGATCGGAAGTATCATAGGCGGAACCAACAAGCGCGATGATTTGGTTTGAACCGAAATTTGGAAGTAGTACTTCAACAGCGTGATTAGCCGGTGTATGGGGAACATCTGTTGATGTGTCAGGGGCGGGTGAGTGTACGGTGGTTCTTCAACATGCTGGAGAAAAGATCCAAGGTGTCCGTGGAGGGTCAGATACCGTGGAAGTCCTGGCACTCCTGTAATTGCTGAAGGAGGTCAGGGCCAATGGGCGGCGGCTTTGCATCGAATCAGTTGTTTGATGCAGGTAAAGTGGCTGGTAGTGAACTTGTGGCTACCGGAGCAGACAGGGCAGAAACAGTCGTTGGTGCGGTAGTCGAGCAATGTGAACATGTACGTATTCGTTACAAACATAGCACAGAGCCGGATTGGTGTAGACTCGAAGCAGCGATTGAAGCTGTCGTGTCTGGCTGTGTCTCGGTTTGAGGTTGGTGGTTTACCCATAACCAGTTGATAGTAGTATTGGCGCCGGGCCATTGCCGCGATCTCCTTGTGGACCAACGTGTTGTTGAGTTCTTCCTGATGTCGTCATAGCGTTGGCGGAGGGCTACATGGTTGGGTGTACGCCCGCCCGTGGTTTCGTGTACAGTTTTCAGGTGAGCATAGATACTGTACGGGAAGCGCAGTGATGGTTTGTCGTGGGCCCAGGCGGGTTGCGTCAGAGGGGTAAGTGGATTTGTGCTGGCCATTGAGTCGAGTTTTATTCCCAGACAACCTACGAGGTAGTCTGCGAGTGGTCGCGCGGGGAGCAAGCCGTAAAAGTGAAGTAAGTTTTTTTGATGTTTGAGAAACCGAGGGTATTCAGTGCCCGTGGTGATGGCTGCTGCTTGGATGAGTGCTGAGTTAAAGCGCTCGATCAGGGGGTCCAACGCATCCTTTCATATAGGCGGAGCCCAGACAATAATGTTCAGCCCATATGTAGCCGTGGATAGGATGGATGTTCTGAACATCACCAGTCGGTTGCGGGGATGTCGCCAGCTGAAGCCATGGAAGCCATAAGCGCGGAAGGAGACGATACCTAGTGACAATGCTGCAACCAAGGATTCCATATGTCTGGCGAGGTTGATTCCTGGTACTCCGTGAGAGAGTGGGAACCCCAGATATTTGGAGTGTTTCGGTTCGGTATGTGTGGGCGCCATCTTCAGGGGGAGGTAACGTGTGTTTGTAGAAATACGGCCTCCGGTCAGTCTAAAATATCAAGATCAATTGAGATAATACATTGGTTTTTATTTGTATTCTAAATAATTTAGTACAAGCTCTTTTTCCAATATTTCCAAAGTGTTCTAAATTCACTTTGATGGCTCCAATAGCCTGAGTATTTGGTATGACTCATCTACTTGGACCTATTTGAGACATTAGTAGATGTAGGATATTATAAACTAAATTTTATAATCTCGAACTACTACTTATAGATTTTGGTCCTCCGCCAATCTCAAAATCCAATAAGTCTTTTCTTTTTTTAACTTTTCTTCAGATGGAACTTTATTTATATCAGCTAATGTATTAACGTGACTTACGTTATTATGTCTATTTACAAATTAGGCAAGTGGTCATGAACACTTAGTACTTCTAGTGAAAAATATTCAATAAAGAACAGCTAGAGGTACGCCCTGTGTGATCGAGGATATTTAGGCTCTTAACAAGAGGCAGTCCCGATCATTCTTACACAAGCTACCACTGATAAATCCTAACTGACTAAATTGTATTTTAGTTTAATATAGTTTGAAACCTAGTAATTTCCATCGAAGTTTACAGAGTTATAATGTCCCCGACATTCGTATCCACGATTTTTCCAGCCTTTCGACGTTTATCCCCAATATTTGACGGCACGTGGTCAGGGGGGGCAAGCTGGGGTCCTGAGCTTCACTCCTAGGTGATACACGGACGCTGGCGAGCCTTTCCGCGGTAGTAGATACCTCTTCTTCCAAGGCTTTAGGGATCCGACGAGTCATCCTCAGAATAATCCTCTGTACCAACCTCAGAATTTGCTTCCCCAACAGTTTCATCGGCAGGCTCAACTCCAGACAGGCTAGGTGTTTTCCACAGGGACCTCAGGAACCTCGGCAGGCTTAGCAGGCTTAGAGCTAGCGGCTCCCTTGCCTTTAGAAGTACCCTTAGCCATAGTATTTGCTGGATAGTAAATCGATGTCAGACAGTCTAGAAGCAGTACACTACTGTAACTACTAAATAACTGAAAAATATGTAAACTTCTATGGAAATTACTAGGTTTCAAACTATATTAAACTAAAATACAATTTAGTCAGTTAGGATTTAGCAGTGGTAGCTTGTGTAAGAATGATCGGGACTGCCTCTTGTTAAGAGCCTAAATATCCTCGATCACACAGGGCGTACCTCTAGCTGTTCTTTATTGAATAATTTTCACTAGAAGTACTTAGTGTTCATGACCACTTGCCTAATTTGTAAATAGACATAATAACGTAAGTCACGTTAATACATTAGCTGATATAAATAAAGTTCCATCTGAAGAAAAGTTAAAAAAAAAGAAAAAGACTTATTGGATTTTGGAGATTGGCGGGAGGACCAAAATCTATAAGTAGTAGTTCGGAGATTATAAAATTTAGTTTATAATATCCTACATCTACTAATGTCTCAAATAGGTCCAAGTAGATGAGTCATACCAAAATACTCAGGCTATTGGAGCCATCAAAGTGAATTTAGAACACTTTGGAAATATTGGAAAAAGAGCTTGTACTAAATTATTTAAAATACAAATAAAAAACCAATATATTATCTCAATTGATCTTGATATTTTAGACTGACCGAGGCCGTATTTCTACATAGCCCCAGTAGCTTTTAGAACTACGATACGTACGTTAAGATACTATCTAGTTGGTAAAAGCGAAAACCAAAGTAAAAATGGTTTCGGTCATGACTTATCGAGTAAGTATGTGCCTATATGTACGAGTTCAAGACTCATGTTGTACTCTATGTCGTTTAGTATTTGGTCCAGTAACCATTTCCGATGTAGGCGCCTTACGTTTATTATTTGGTGAGGTAATAGCCAAAGGCTGTTCTTCATTAGTAAGTAAGTTTGAACAATTTTCTACACTGTTGGTAAGCAGATCAGAAAGTTTAGTCACGTAGGAAGTAGGTGGCAAATAGGGAATTTCAGATCCGTCAGGGTTTGTAGTCACCTGAGGAAACCCTTTTCGTTTATCTCGTGTGTTCTTATGTAAACGCTTATTCCATTTCTTATTAAAGATACGAAGAAAGTCGCGAGATTCACGAAATGCATCGGAGGTTAGCCAAGCTACTGTCCCATCCATGAAACGGGTCTTGTAGTAAGTGTAACCGTCTTCGGATGTTTATCAATTATATCTTTGACTTGTGACTCCAATACTGGTATATCAGAATCAACTGAGCGAGCGAATGAGAGTTCGGAGGTAGGGATACGGTGAGTGCCTAGATTGGTTGCGCTAGTACCATCCATGTTATTCACTTCGTAAGTATCACTCTTCTCATCATGGTAGGAAATAACAAAAGGTCCTATCGTCTTAGAAGAGAGTTCGGTAACGTTGGCGTTTCGATTTATAATGTTAACGTAATCGTCGACATTGAACTGAACAATGTTCTTAGTGTTATTCCATCGGTCATACGCTTTAAGTAGGACGCGATTTTTGTGCTCGAGTAAACAGGGGTAAACAACGTTCTGCATATGCTCGATCTTTTGTAGCCACGGGGTAGCGTGTTTCTCGGGCGCAGTTTCATCAAACGTTGCTTGTAATTCACTATAGCGGCCAAAGAAATAGTGAAACGGGGTGTTCCAGTTTGAGGATTTATGCAGTTATTCATTTGAGTCTGAACCCATTTCAAATGATAAGGCCACATATCCTCAACGTCGTCTAGTGCGGTACGCAAGAGTTTCTTAAGTTCTCTATGACGTGTCTCATTTGCACCCTGCGTTTGAGGTTTGTAAGGAACACCACGCCTATTGGTCATGCCTGATACGAGTATAAGTGCCTCCATTACGTCGGTACAAAACTCACTACCGTTATCAGAACATAGTACTCGGGGAAACCGAAGTCATTGAAGACGTGATAGCATAATTCTGCCACTGTTTGTGGACGTTTGTTCGGTATTGCATAAAGCAAGTTATAGCCCGAAGCCACACATAAGAAATGACAGATATATACATCGCCAGTATGCTTGAATCGCGGGAGTTTAACCAAATCGACTATGACTCGGCGCATCGGTTGGTCTTCTGTCACACTTTTTTAGGGGTGCCCAACCGTATCGCTTGATCTGGTTCTTTTCACAATCAGTACAGCGTCGGTATACTTCACGTATGGTTTCTTTCAGCGCCGGGGTGATCAAGCCCTGCACGAATAGCCATTTTATAAGTATGCTCATATGCTCGATGCGTTAAATTATGTATAATTTTAACTCTACTTTCGAGCTCCTCTAAGTCAGATTCTGCGTAACGCTGGCTGGATGAACCATAGTCCTGTAAAGGGCAACCTCAGTATCAGGATGGGTACTGAAACTATGGTAATTTTAACTGAGATACAGGTCCTCAATTGAACAACATTGGACAACATTGGACAGTTGTTGAAGTATCTTCTTCAGTTGTTTTCGCAACTCCTGGTTGTTCTTTAAGCAGCGCTTTAAGTAGTTGAGTGCGAGCTTCAGGTTCTTTTAGAGTTTTGAGTCTTTGATCCATGGCCTTAGCTAGTTCCATGTTTTACGATCTAATGCCGTTTCAATCGGCATTACCTCGACTGCAATCTTGTTGGGTGCATGTGTTGTACGAGTCTTGAGCTTTTGTTCAAACTCTTTAGAACTCCTCTAGTTTAGCTAAGAATTCGGTTGAGGTTTCCACTTAGTGGTACCTGCAGGACCGATGCGACAAACAATGGTGTGTTTCAAGGTGTCTTCTTAATAGAATAGGATCCCTGATACATGAACGTGTCGGTTTCACGGTCGACATAAATAGGTTCGTCTTGGAATCATATTAATTAAATCACGTATCCATGGGTCGGAGTTACGTAAGGGGACAACACAGCGTAATGGTAGATTTAATAATATTAACATAATTTAACAACTGTGCGATAAGTTGACCGTGAGGTGGGTTAGCCCACGCATTATGCTTTGATAAGCCAAGGGGTTGCTGAAATGCATCACCTTTTAGGATGAGTCAACGACCTATAGTTCAGAAACCTGTTTGTTGGTGTTCTGCGGCGAACATATCAACAGTAAATGAAACCCCATCGTGATTGAGCTGAGGTTAAACCATTTCTTATTTAGCATCCAATCGGTTGCTAATAACTCCTTTTGACTGTTTTCTGGTAGTCGGGCACAAGTCGAGAGAGCATGTCAGGAAGATGGTTATGTATTCCTGGCGTATGTGTGTTATATTAAAAGCGAACTTGGCAATAATGTCATGCCAGCGGCTTACCAACTGTGAGAGTCAGGGTTCATATCTTTAAGCATGTTAGAGACTTTTTTTGATCAGGCGAGACAGTAAAGTAACTTCCATAAAGGTAGTCTGCTTAAACTGTCTTAGCGCAGTAACTATAGCAAGGAGCTCTTGGTTTAACGGTAGGTAATTCCTGTTGACTCTTATTATAACTTTAAGCAGCACTGTATGTAGCGCGCTTACCATTTATCGTTTGGTAGCACTCCACCCACCGCTCGATCTGGCGTTTGGTTGCTACTTGAATGGGACACCATCCACAGGGTACTGCATGATGGGTGCGTCCATTACTTTACTTTTGACTAGTTTAAATGCATCATCACATTCTTTAGTCCAAAGCTTTCCCAAAGGTCCTTTGTGCAGCCGTAGGTGACTGAAAGGCTTTAAGTAATGAGAAAGATGCGGTACCGAATCCGAGAAGAAGTTAACAAACCCACACACAGAGTTCACATCTCTTCCAGTAATTGGTGTTGATAAATCCAACAGAAACTGTTTCTTGCCAGGATCAATTTCTACCCCTGCTGCAGATACTTTGTAGCCAAGTAAGTGTATAGTATCTTTAGCAAAAGAACACTTGTCTTCGTTAATCTTAG
>LUCW03002189.1:0-10000 GCA_001586965.3 Sphaeroforma sirkka | reverse complement strand
TTTTAGCTATGTATGTAGTATTTTAAACGGCTAATATACATTTAGTGTTCTCTGCAAAAGATTATTCCAATTGGTATGAAAACAATATTACACGCTCGATATCATTTACACGCTCTCCTATTTCTATCATATACTTTATAGGCACGCAGTCATAGCAACACAGACGTTTGGTTTCTACTTTCTTTATCACAAAAGTACTCGGTATTTCATAATTTCACAAATAGAGGCACACAGATTTTAATCTGCACGAAGCTACAAGCTTGCAACCATGACTAGCGCAACTAAACGCAAGTATAAAGAGTTATTAGACGTCGATAGGACCACACGAATCCTCATTATAATAGGTACAAATTTGGTGTGTTTCAAGTCTGTAGTAACAAGGAGAAAAAAGGTACATATGTACCTAATATAAGGTCGGATCGGCAGAGAACCTCTCGGCCAATCAGATCTCCGATAGAGATGTTCGCTCGATAATTGTCTCATTGTGTTTCTGTGACAGCCAGGGTCAGGTTGCGAGGACCCACTGTACTTTTACTATGTACTCAAAGCGTGAGCGTTTAGAGTCCCTCATCCAAAGCTTTCTGAAAATTGAACATTTCAAAGGGCTAAATATGCCTATTTGACATTTATATCACCGTGACACCGATCTTGTTTGTGTCTGATATCTCTGGTTTTGTGTTCTGTCTGTGACTGTGGTGGCCAAAAAATTAAAACGCCCATACACAACACTTAAGATTTCAGCCATATTTACATAGCCCTCTCTCAGTCTTGCAACTTTCAGCAAAGGATTTCTGTCTGTCATGCTCGTAATACAATTTTTAAAAACGACTATGTACGTTCAAAGTAATGTCGAACTGGAATATCTGATGTCGTAAACGATTTGAAAATAAATCGAGCTCTCTGAACCTATACTACAGTAGCTACAGTTCTAAGCACATTGTAAATATCAAACAATATTATTTTTCAATTACAACAATCTTAGGGTTTGAGAATATACCACAAACTAGGGCAACACTAGGGTTCAATGTCAATATTGTAATTTGTTATCCCCCCCCTGGGCCCCCTTCTTTGTATTTTGGGCCCAAAATAAACCCCGAAACAAAGTAGCACATCCGAACCGCCTTACACATGCATTTGTCGGACTGTCGGTTATTGTCGGGTTGTCGACAACCTAATAGTTATCGACAATCCACAAATTGTTTTTGTTTTGTAAAAAAGAAATAATGTTCAATATTAGTACATATTTTAGGCTATGCTAAAAGAACAGTATTTTTAAAAAATAAATAAATAAAATCAAAGCCTGGAGAAAACTAGACATTTCAAAAGGGTAAATATGTATCTTATCAAAAACATAAAATCACCTAAAAAAAAAAAAAAGAGAAGCAACATTTTGTTTTCTACTCTTGTTGACTATATATTTTTAAAATAGTAGAGATGGGATTTTTTATTAATATTCATTATTCAGATGGGTGCCGGAGGTGTATAATTGCATAGCCTTCTAAATTAGAATTTTTTTAATCAATTTAGAAATTAGAAGGCTATGAATAAGTATATACAATATTCTTTGTTTTTATTTGATACAACTGACAACTGAAATAAAATTCTTCACCCATAGCCTCCTAAATTCAACACTTTACTCACTCACTGCAGACAGTGCAGACACGCAGAGTCTCAGACTCTCAGTCTCAGGTACTGCAATAGTCAATAAATACCAACTTCGTAAGACTTCGTACTGTGTAGTGTGTACTGATATAAGTCTCTCTGGTCAACCAGCCGGTATTCGGGATAAAAAAAATTGCAAATACAAAATTATACTCTTTAAAAAAATAAATGATCGATTTATCATTTAGTGTTTGTCTTGTTTTGTTTTTGATCACCAGAACGAATAGCATGTGGTATTTTTGCTGTTCACGGGGTAATGAGTACAAAATATCTGTATTTAATTGGTAGCAGAATAGGGGTGAGAGAGAGATAAGTTAATAAATGTAAAGTTTTATTTAAATTTTCAAATTTATATTTTATACCATAGCCCATAGGACATAGAGGCATAGAGCCATAGACCTCTTTTTCAAAAATGCATTCTTTATCAGTATATTGTACTCATTTTATGGACAGGTTTCTTAAAAAAACACTTTCGATTGTTGATGCCTTGTTGTGAGGGTGAAATGAGAAATCACAGAAAAAGTAAAAAAAGTAGGGACATTTGTTTGAAAACCCATTCCCTGACCTAAAAAAAACAGGCCACCTTATAAAAAAAAAACAAATGAGCATTCGGAGCCCGAGTGCAAGACCGCACGGACGGATACTGAGTGATATGCATGGCGAATGAGATCGTTGAAAAATGAGAGTATGAGACTCTTAAACCCACAACCCCACAGTCTTGGGAGGAGGCCCCTGTTCTGCAGGGCGCAGGCAGTGGAGTTAAACCTTGTGTTGGTATGTACTCTCTATACTTTGTCTGCAACCATTGTTACCATTTTATTACAGATATTTTTAAAATGAAGCGTTTTCTTTATGAATATGATAGTATAAACCCTTTGGCCATTGGAGAGTCCTTTTTCTGCTCTCTCTCAAATCTCTATTGTTTACTACTCTCAGTCTGCAATGATCCAGTATAGCCACACTCTGCAATAATTTTATATTGTTCCTTGCTAATATCTTTCAGACATGCTTTGTGTTATTTACACAAGTCTTGGTACATCTGCCAGTGTCGTTCTTATACCATCAAATTTCCTGTTGTGGACAAATTTTCTCTCTCTTCAGGTAATTGAAGATCTTCGGCACAGGTCCAGCACCATTTGCACTCAACCACTCTGCAGGATCTAAGGGACTCTTCGGAAAAGTTCGCCCTATTTGAAAACCTTCCTTTCAAAATAAAAGCATCTGACTCGTAGCGTCAATCGGATAGGGATTCGCTATCCTCGGCTTGTATATCGGCTCGTATCTTTGGAAGTAATCGCTCGTTTAACTTAAGATTGAGACTCTACTGGGCGTCATATTCTCTCTTAGCTAACCATATCCCCCCCCAACACCTGCATTCAGACTCTCACGATAGCCATTCCTTTCCCACGGTTGCCAAGTATTATTCTTCGGATCCTTCATCACTGAACATTTAACGATATAATCAATCCCAATGGGCTCTAATATTGTCGTTCAGACTCCGTGCGACTTTATTAGCGGTACCACTGAGAACGGGATTACCTTCGGTATGATCCAGCCTCTTAAGTTGCTTATAAGCATCATACCTTCAAGACAAGTATTTTGGTGAGGTACTTGCTTCGCTATCAGCGTTTCCAAGCAACTAAAAAAGGGGTTAAAGACATCGGCTCATAGCAAGACCTAGACAGTTCCATTTATGGAGAAAATATTTTCTATAGGGATAATATGTTTATTTCAAAAATGACAAGTATGTATGTTACAATGTATGAACATATGGTATTGTTCTCATAGTCGCTGTAGTGGTTTAGGAAAGATTGATGGGAAGAAGTGGTCAGTAAATTCCCGTTTGAAGCTTGGGCCAAGTGAGTAGACAATGGAAGATATGCGGTGAGTCAATTTGGGCCGGTGTTGACAAAACACTGTTACTATCGAATGTTCCATATATTCGCTTGCTGACCTACTAAGTAGAGTACCCACCTCTGTGGTACGGATCGGGTCTGCGCCCTGTAGTGCCGCGGAATGGTTTACTGTAGAGTACGAAATACCGAGAAGGACCAGGCTATCCGTCATAATCCGGTCGAAGAGCGAGGATGGGGGTGAGCCAATGCCGCACCGGGCCACCGATGAATTCGGTATGTGTTGGCTGGCCTGGATCGGAAGTATCATAGGCGGAACCAACTCGTTGATCAAAGCTTCGACTTGGGTTCTACTTTATTGGAAAAAACATGCTTTATAAAAAACGTAAAACTTTTGAGGATCTGGCCAGGCCTAACAAAATATCAAACAAAAAAACCCCCCGTCGATCCAAATTTTTGAGAATCAAGTTTTTTAACGTAAAATTTGTATAAACAGAGCTAATATTCTTAATTTTACATTTGAGGTTTGCACATATTTGTACAAAAATAGGCTATATTGAATATTCTGGATATTCTTGGTATTTGTTTTTAAAAATATATATGCACCGAGCCTATTTTTCTTATTTCTGTTCAGTCAGAAAATATTCATACAGTAAACTGCTTGAGGTTATTGCCCGCCCCAGCCCCCAGGGCGGTCCTGGCCTGAGCTACCATGTCATTATTATGTAACGATCTGTACGTTTTCTTATTGCATTTTGGGAAAGCACATGATTCTTTTTTCTTAATTAAGAATCTGAACCTAATTCCTAATAATCCTTTACCCAAAATCGGCAGAATCCAAAACTTTAACCCATTTTTTTCGCTACGTGATAATTAATTAAGAATAAGATACTAATCGTGTCAAAGCGGTGGTACTTAATAATAAATTCCTCATGCGTACTTTTCTTAATTAAGCCAATTTTTTGTTTCAAGATAATTTCTTAATAATGAACGACATATTAAGTGAAATAACATTCATATTTCTTAAAAAATATTATTTGGCGCTTGTGTACACGACTACACATGTGATGAAGATCTTACCACTACGAATAAATAATTAAATACATACTAAAAATACAACTTTAACAGACCACAACTTCAAAGCTGTGCTCAGTATAAATCATCAATAACTATTCACAACGAACAAGTAGGACAAGATTATAGCATGGCCAGTGGACGAAATGTGCAAACACCTGGCATTCTATTATCGTGATTTATAAACGTGAACATGAAACAGTGATTGAAATGAACATGTGTGGAATTGCGATCTTAAAATAGTGCAAACATCTGTCATTCTAATAACATTATATCTTTTGCTTATGTTTTTATTCGTGATTTATAAACTGTGAACATGAACCAGTGATAGAAGTGAACATGTGTGAATTCAGGATTGTGATGATGGATTGATGGCAGGTAAATATAACATGATACAAATTTTTTTTTTTTTGAGAATATAGTAGTAAGTATCGACCAAACAAATAATTGGTAGATCATAGTGCTACCTTTTTCCAAAAGGTTGATCGTTGGAATCACACCTTTTCGCGAATATAGACATGATGTGATCAGCTATGTATATCGGACCTTTATGTACGATTTGGACCCAATTTGACGTATGTAAATCAATTTAGAACGATTTCAACCAAAAAAGACGGGGTTAGGGTCCATAAAGCATTATAGCACACTTTTTGTCAGGACAGAAAGATATCTTGAATCGTCACTTTCACCCTTTGAAATAGCTATTGATGAGCACACATACTATATACATATAGTACGGCATACACACGAACTTAGGGGATGAATAATAGGGTTATAATCCTGCTGTAGCATATTTCAGATAAAGTGTAGTTGCAACCTTTTTGTCAAAAGGTTGATCATAGTACTACCTTTTCAGTAAAAAGGTAGATTGACATTAATGCATCTATTTAGGTATGTGAGTATGCATGTATTATATATATATATATATATATATATATATATGATCTCCATAGTGGCCATTGCCATTGTTCTATAAATGCGGTGCGACATTGTATTTGAACCGGTAGGGATTCCAATCGGTTCAAATACGATGTCGTATTGCAACTATAAAAAACTAAGTACCGGTTCTTAAAATTTCTTCAGATATCGGTATACATGATTATTAATAATTCTTAATTTTTTTTAAAAGATATCATACACGATTCTTAATAAGTCTATAACCTGCCTTAATCCTTCTTTCTTAATTAAGAAATAGAATATTTCTTAATGGCCCAAAAATTGCGCTGCATACTTCATAATTCCCAATTCTCAATTTGCTCACCATGCATAAATCTTAAATTTTCAAATTCAGGAATGTGCCTTAATACGTATTTCTTACAAAAAATTACGGCAATATTTTACTTAATTTTTTTCGTAATAATGACATGGTAGGCCAGGTAGTAGTATCTCTCTCTCTCAGAGTAGAGTGAGAGAGTTAGACTCTCTAGGAAGCTAGCAGAGACTAGAGAGTTTGACTCTATGAGGCAGCTGGGACTCCTCCCCCTGCTGGGAGGCTGGGACCCGGACTATGGTGCGGGCAAATGCGTGACTCCGTAGTCTGTGCTCTCAGTCTCTCACTCTGTGGGCCTGTGACCTTGTTGAAATTTGTATTGATTATTGGAAGTGCTTAACTTTTTCTATTTGTTTCTATAAAAAAAAAAGTCCTCGGTCCTGTGACTCCTGTCCGTTGACCATTGGTCGTGGACTCTCTCGCGCGCGTGTGACGTGAGACGTGGGTCGACGTTGAACTCGGTGGGAGCCCTGCGTCCTGGCCACCTGGCCCTTGGAGTCCTTGGACTCGTGGTGGGAGGATGTATAAAAAAAAGTAAAAATAACTTAAGGTGGGAGATAAAATAAGACAGTTCGATAAGCGCTTGTTTGAGTTTCCGGCTTCGAAATTATTCGAACCCATACCCCTCTTTGGTATTCCTCGCGCAGAGCCGTAGTTTATACTATCAAATCAGTTGTAGATGATTTTTTAAAAAAGAAAAAAAATCCACTCACCTGCCCACACCCTCTACTAAAATAGTAGTAAACAGCATATGTACAATTGTAAATATTTACACAACCTTCTCAAATATATACAGCTAAATATGTCTCTCTCTCTCTCATTAGTGTCTTGACTCTTTAAATATATAGAGAAGCTTCTCGCATGTTTTATAAAAATACCAGAAAACGAGATTGTTGGCTTTTCCAGTTTTGTTTTGTTTTTTTTTAAATATACATACTTTTAAAGTATTTACAGCTATCCGTTTACACACACACACACCTAAAATCCTATATATATCATAGCCACACAAAAATTTATCCACACAAGAACTTTATTAGACTTATAAAAAAAACGAGCGGGCACAACACAATGGGATTGCTGAAGAAAATAATTAGGGCGAATGAAACTGTCATACCGATATAATGTACCGTCGGCGAGGATAATTAATACAACCATCATTGACCGATATCTTGCCGCTGATGAGAACTGCACTTCACAGCCAGAGGTAAAAACTCTGTCGACAACACTATACGTGCACAACAACTTGAAGATCTAACCAATACAACTAGCCGAAAACTAACCCCAAACTACCTCGTTGTTACGAGTGAGATAGTGGCTGACCACTCTCAAGCCGTCCGCGCGTGCTCTTTGCCGCCCAAACTCAGCACACAATCGCATGCCTCATCGAACGCCTTGCAAACAAAGCGAAAATGGTCAAAACTGCCGGAGCTGCCAAGAATAACTCGCGTCAGCCTCAAAGTAACCTTTTTCTGAGACAATATGTACGGAGGGCGAAACATACTCAAAGGATGTGTATGACCGGTCTCCGATGCTTCTGGAACAGGTGTCGTCATTGATGGATCTTTATACCGAGCTTATGAGGTTCAAACTCTGCGAGATGGTAATCCATGAACACTCTTTGCAGTATGTAAATAAGCACATCAATCGAGCATCTCCAGACCACAGGCGAGATATGACTAACGCCATCGTTATGATATTGCAGGAGTATTGTTCTAGCCAGACTTGTTAATTTAAGTCGTAATAAAACATACCACGAATCATATCGGTCCATAATAACAAGCGCTTAATTATGATACAACTTCAAGATATATACACGTGCGCTTAATTTCTATCACTTTTATGGTATGATTAGTAGTAGTTGGGGCTGCCACTTTTGCCGATGCTGTATATTTTGCATGTATGTATTTGTGATACTGCATACACTATCTATATTATGTATATTTGATTCGCCTACTATTACATCGCTTGTCACCGACATTCGAAAGAAGATAGAGAAAGAAAACTGTATACATGCGGGCGAAGGATGTGCAACGTGCATATAGAGATGAGAGTGCCATGTGCATGTACATGTGTGAGTGGGTATGTTAAGTACGTGTATAGCCGAGTGGGCGCTACTTCCGTGGCAGTAGACACCCAGGTGTATTGGATGATCTGCGGTATTCATCTAAACCTGTTATGTATGAAATGGCCTTAACAAAATACCAACATGTGCTAAGAACTTACCGCATGACTATTAATTATATTTAGAGCAATGATCGGCTATATGGACTCCCATAGGTGTTGCTATCGGCGAGCGTTATGGCCGAACATTCGCTAAATGCAGTCATATGTTTGCGTGCGTCATAGCCGCACCCTACCATCAATTATTGTTACACCCCGATAGTCGGAAGTACTGACTTTGACTGACCTCTAGTAAACGCCTGCCTATCCTACTTTGTCGGACACAGTCACGTAGATTTGACTAAGAACTCAATATGTCCAAGACCTTTAGGCGTGCCGATACCAAGTGAAATCTTGAGCAAGGAAGTCGAAAGTGTAAGGGTGTAGCTCAGAGCATTCTCGAATCAAGGCGATGGAGCGCATGGTTGTGGAACAAGCAATCATTCAGCGTCACCAGAGCAGATTGAAACATTCTTCTGTTTATGAGATCATCAATGGATAGATAAATAGTTAAATCAGGCCAGATAATCAGTTTGGGACTTTCGGGTCAAAAGACACGAAGGCCAATAGGACCATTGTAAGACAGCACTGTCGAATTACCTGAGGTGCAAGGGCAGTTGCACAAGGCTCTGTGATAATGTTTCTGTCTTATCAATTTAATTGTCTGGTTGATTTTCTACGAGGGAAGCTGATCACTCCTGTTTCGTAAATCATATCTATTTTCTATTTAAATGAGAATGATCACTTCTCAATACCATCGGAGTCCGTACAATAAAGTTCAATACTTTTGATTGCCGCAAAGATACAATTGAAACAGTTCCTGTGTCGCGTCTTATTGTGTCCAAGTAGGATCTTCTTCCGTCATTCTTCATACTAATCCATTTGTCGATATCGTTGCACTGGCGGAGAGTGTCCGGACAGAGAGCGAATTATTATGCAGCGTTGCCATCCTGTACCGCACGTATTATTGGTGAGAATGTGGTGATTCGCATTTTGTGGGTAGAAATATAAGTGCAAAGGCAAAATATCAAGCAAATAAATCTTCTTAACACCCTGTATCCCCACATGTATATATCGAAGTGAGAAGCAGAACTCGGCACGAAGCCAGGATATGAAGTGTCACAAATGCATAAAAAATATCTCGCAACTGATAGGTGAAGAAATGAATTTTCCCATACTTTCGGCGGATTATAGGCATCTGTTGCTCTTTCAGGTAGGGCCGGAAATCTGCCAGCATGGCTGTGTACTTTTCATCCAAGTTCTGAGCATATTCTTGTTGGTCCTCGAGACACATCTGGGATTATGGTGTAGGATGGTTTAGTATAGATTTATGTAAGTGGTGGTACTGATGCAAGCGTAAATAAATACGCCTGTAGTTAGGTAGAGAAAGATGCCGGATCGCAGAATGAATATTGTATCAGTAGCTGGTATACGCTACTGGTGCATAACGGGGACAGCACAAGCATAATAAAGATACGCGACAGTACAAGCATATTAAAGATACGGGATAGTACAAGCATATTAAAGATACGGAATAGTGATACATCAGATACAGACTTACACCCAGGCCAGACAGAACGAAATGATCCTAATCGTAGTGTGCATATATTCTGTGGTCCCGCATTGTATTGCAAAATAAGGGTTGTACGTCGTTGTCTGCAACTGATGGGAATTGAATTTGATAAAAAATTCGCAAAAGCTGATTTCTAAAATGTTCGGTACGGATGGCACTCTGACACACTGTTACGAAACAGAGTGGACATAAAAGTTCCAGACCAATGGTGTCAAACATGCCGTCAATCGCACTTAACCTTTAAAACCTAAACATTAAAACCCTCACAACCTATTACCTGGTGACACTTGTAACAAAACCCGGATTCTGATTACAATATCGGGCGTGCCTGCACCGTTAGATACTACTCAGTTCATTCATTTTCCTCATGAGGACTCGAAAACTGTATTCACAACAACAACTGCATCG
>LUCW03002188.1:150000-175799 GCA_001586965.3 Sphaeroforma sirkka | reverse complement strand
GCCGTGCCACTATTTATTTGACCCAAAGATGACGTGATTACCTGACTGCAATGCTTCCATCGATTACGCCACACATACCACATATTATCGCATATGTCCCTCGAACGTAATATTTAATAGTCACGATCATGTCATGCTCGCCGAAAGAAAATGAATATATATATATAATGTATGTATATATATATATATATATATATATATATATATATATATATATATGTGTATATATATATATATATATACATACATTGCATACAATACATACATACATACGCATACATACATACATACATACATACATGCATACATAAATACATACATACACATAACTTTTACGTACGTACATTACATACATACAATACATACACGACATACATACATACATACATACATATTGCACGTACAAAAACGTAATGTACGTACATACATACATACCTATACCTACATACATACATACATACGTACATACATACATACATACGTACATACATATGTACATACATACATACATATGTACATACACACACGCACACACACATACACACACACACACAGTTTATCACCCGGGATATACTGACCGGAACGCGTTGATCTTTATGCTGTCTATTGAAAAAACCTCCAAGTACTGAATTAACTCTCAACCCTTGCTCACGCACATGCTCATAGTCACTTCGGAATAGAAAGCGCACTGTACGTCCTATGCGTGCCAGTTGTGCGCCGTAGAACCCACCCACACCGCCTGTACCGATGATAGCGTACGTCTTCGACATTGTTTGTTAAAATATGTGTTTTTTTTGAATACTTAAAATACACATCAACTTATAGATGTAACATATACATGTCTTGCTTCGTATATATGAAATACTATGAACGTGTATGCGATCTCATAGTTCAAAATTATTATCACTGAAAGCGTAGCTAAAGCGTAGCTTTAACTTGTAATCGGTTCTCGCAACCTGTCCACTTTTTTAGTTATCCACTTCGATATATGTGCCTTTTCATTCGGACCATGTTTTTTTTTTATGTGTATGTAGTATTTTAAACGGCTAATATACATTTAGTGTTCTCTGCAAAAGATTATTCCAATTGGTATGAAAACAATATTACACGCTCGATATCATTTACACGCTCTCCTATTTCTATCATATACTTTATAGGCACGCAGTCATAGCAACACAGACGTTTGGTTTCTACTTTCTTTATCACAAAAGTACTCGGTATTTCATAATTTCACAAATAGAGGCACACAGATTTTAATCTGCACGAAGCTACAAGCTTGCAACCATGACTAGCGCAACTAAACGCAAGTATAAAGAGTTATTAGACGTCGATAGGACCACACGAATCCTCATTATAATAGGTACAAATTTGGTGTGTTTCAAGTCTGTAGTAACAAGGAGAAAAAAAAGGTACATATGTACCTAATATAAGGTCGGATCGGCAGAGAACCTCTCGGCCAATCAGATCTCCGATAGAGATGTTCGCTCGATAATTGTCTCATTGTGTTTCTGTGACAGCCAGGGTCAGGTTGCGAGGACCCACTGTACTTTTACTATGTACTCAAAGCGTGAGCGTTTAGAGTCCCTCATCCAAAGCTTTCTGAAAATTGAACATTTCAAAGGGCTAAATATGCCTATTTGACATTTATATCACCGTGACACCGATCTTGTTTGTGTCTGATATCTCTGGTTTTGTGTTCTGTCTGTGACTGTGGTGGCCAAAAATTAAAACGCCCATACACAACACTTAAGATTTCAGCCATATTTACATAGCCCTCTCTCAGTCTTGCAACTTTCAGCAAAGGATTTCTGTCTGTCATGCTCGTAATACAATTTTTAAAAAAACGACTATGTACGTTCAAAGTAATGTCGAACTGGAATATCTGATGTCGTAAACGATTTGAAAATAAATCGAGCTCTCTGAACCTATACTACAGTAGCTACAGTTCTAAGCACATTGTAAATATCAAACAATATTATTTTTCAATTACAACAATCTTAGGGTTTGAGAATATACCACAAACTAGGGCAACACTAGGGTTCAATGTCAATATTGTAATTTGTTATCCCCCCCCCTGGCCCCCTTCTTTGTATTTTAATTTAAAAATAAACCCCGAAACAAAGTAGCACATCCGAACCGCCTTACACATGCATTTGTCGGACTGTCGGTTATTGTCGGGTTGTCGACAACCTAATAGTTATCGACAATCCACAAATTGTTTTTTGTTTTGTAAAAAAAAGAAATAATGTTCAATATTAGTACATATTTTAGGCTATGCTAAAAGAACAGTATTTTTAAAAAAATAAATAAATAAAATCAAAGCCTGGAGAAAACTAGACATTTCAAAAGGGTAAATATGTATCTTATCAAAAACATAAAATCACCTAAAAAAAAAAAGAGAAGCAACATTTTGTTTTCTACTCTTGTTGACTATATATTTTTTAAAATAGTAGAGATGGGATTTTTTTATTAATATTCATTATTCAGATGGGTGCCGGAGGTGTATAATTGCATAGCCTTCTAAATTAGAATTTTTTTTAATCAATTTAGAAATTAGAAGGCTATGAATAAGTATATACAATATTCTTTGTTTTTTATTTGATACAACTGACAACTGAAATAAAATTCTTCACCCATAGCCTCCTAAATTCAACACTTTACTCACTCACTGCAGACAGTGCAGACACGCAGAGTCTCAGACTCTCAGTCTCAGGTACTGCAATAGTCAATAAATACCAACTTCGTAAGACTTCGTACTGTGTAGTGTGTACTGATATAAGTCTCTCTGGTCAACCAGCCGGTATTCGGGATAAAAAAAATTGCAAATACAAAATTATACTCTTTAAAAAAATAAATGATCGATTTATCATTTAGTGTTTGTCTTGTTTTGTTTTTTGATCACCAGAACGAATAGCATGTGGTATTTTTTTTGCTGTTCACGGGGTAATGAGTACACAAAATATCTGTATTTAATTGGTAGCAGAATAGGGGTGAGAGAGATAAGTTAATAAATGTAAAGTTTTATTTAAATTTTCAAATTTATATTTTATACCATAGCCCATAGGACATAGAGGCATAGAGCCATAGACCTCTTTTTTTCAAAAAATGCATTCTTTATCAGTATATTGTACTCATTTTATGGACAGGTTTCTTAAAAAAACACTTTCGATTGTTGATGCCTTGTTGTGAGGGTGAAATGAGAAATCACAGAAAAAGTAAAAAAAGTAGGGACATTTGTTTGGAAAAAAACCCCATTCCCGACCTAAAAACAGGCCACCTTATAAAAAACAAATGAGCATTCGGAGCCCGAGTGCAAGACCGCACGGACGGATACTGAGTGATATGCATGGCGAATGAGATCGTTGAAAAATGAGAGTATGAGACTCTTAAACCCACAACCCCACAGTCTTGGGGAGTGAGGCCCTGGCCCTGCAGGGCGCAGGCAGTGGAGTTAAACCTTGTGTTGGTATGTACTCTCTATACTTTGTCTGCAACCATTGTTACCATTTTATTACAGATATTTTTAAAAATGAAGCGTTTTCTTTGCGAATATGATAGTATAAACCCTTTGGCCATTGGAGAGTCCTTTTTCTGCTCTCTCTCAAATCTCTATTGTTTACTACTCTCAGTCTGCAATGATCCAGTATAGCCACACTCTGCAATAATTTTATATTGTTCCTTGCTAATATCTTTCAGACATGCTTTGTGTTATTTACACAAGTCTTGGTACATCTGCCAGTGTCGTTCTTATACCATCAAATTTCCTGTTGTGGACAAATTTTCTCTCTCTTCAGGTAATTGAAGATCTTCGGCACAGGTCCAGCACCATTTGCACTCAACCACTCTGCAGGATCTAAGGGACTCTTCGGAAAAGTTCGCCCTATTTGAAAACCTTCCTTTCAAAATAAAAAGCATCTGACTCGTAGCGTCAATCGGATAGGGATTCGCTATCCTCGGCTTGTATATCGGCTCGTATCTTTGGAAGTAATCGCTCGTTTAACTTAAGATTGAGACTCTACTGGGCGTCATATTCTCTCTTAGCTAACCATATCCCCCCAACACCTGCATTCAGACTCTCACGATAGCCATTCCTTTCCCACGGTTGCCAAGTATTATTCTTCGGATCCTTCATCACTGAACATTTAACGATATAATCAATCCCAATGGGCTCTAATATTGTCGTTCAGACTCCGTGCGACTTTATTAGCGGTACCACTGAGAACGGGATTACCTTCGGTATGATCCAGCCTCTTAAGTTGCTTATAAGCATCATACCTTCAAGACAAGTATTTTGGTGAGGTACTTGCTTCGCTATCAGCGTTTCCAAGCAACTAAAAAAAGGGGTTAAAGACATCGGCTCATAGCAAGACCTAGACAGTTCCATTTATGGAGAAAATATTTTCTATAGGGATAATATGTTTATTTCAAAAATGACAAGTATGTATGTTACAATGTATGAACATATGGTATTGTTCTCATAGTCGCTGTAGTGGTTTAGGAAAGATTGATGGGAAGAAGTGGTCAGTAAATTCCCGTTTGAAGCTTGGGCCAAGTGAGTAGACAATGGAAGATATGCGGTGAGTCAATTTGGGCCGGTGTTGACAAAACACTGTTACTATCGAATGTTCCATATATTCGCTTGCTGACCTACTAAGTAGAGTACCCACCTCTGTGGTACGGATCGGGTCTGCGCCCTGTAGTGCCGCGGAATGGTTTACTGTAGAGTACGAAATACCGAGAAGGACCAGGCTATCCGTCATAATCCGGTCGAAGAGCGAGGATGGGGTGAGCCAATGCCGCACCGGGCCACCGATGAATTCGGTATGTGTTGGCTGGCCTGGATCGGAAGTATCATAGGCGGAACCAACTCGTTGATCAAAGCTTCGACTTGGGTTCTACTTTATTGGAAAAACATGCTTTATAAAAAAACGTAAAACTTTTGAGGATCTGGCCAGGCCTAACAAAATATCAAACAAAAAAACCCCCCGTCGATCCAAATTTTTGAGAATCAAGTTTTTTAACGTAAAATTTGTATAAACAGAGCTAATATTCTTAATTTTACATTTGAGGTTTGCACATATTTGTACAAAAAATAGGCTATATTGAATATTCTGGATATTCTTGGTATTTGTTTTTAAAAATATATATGCACCGAGCCTATTTTTCTTATTTCTGTTCAGTCAGAAAATATTCATACAGTAAACTGCTTGAGGTTATTGCCCGCCCCAGCCCCAGGGCGGTCCTGGCCTGAGCTACCATGTCATTATTATGTAACGATCTGTACGTTTTCTTATTGCATTTTGGGAAAGCACATGATTCTTTTTTTTTCTTAATTAAGAATCTGAACCTAATTCCTAATAATCCTTTACCCAAAATCGGCAGAATCCAAAACTTTAACCCATTTTTTTCGCTACGTGATAATTAATTAAGAATAAGATACTAATCGTGTCAAAGCGGTGGTACTTAATAATAAATTCCTCATGCGTACTTTTCTTAATTAAGCCAATTTTTTTGTTTTCAAGATAATTTCTTAATAATGAACGACATATTAAGTGAAATAACATTCATATTTCTTAAAAAAATATTATTTGGCGCTTGTGTACACGACTACACACATGTGATGAAGATCTTACCACTACGAATAAATAATTAAATACATACTAAAATACACAACTTTAACAGACCACAACTTCAAAGCTGTGCTCAGTATAAATCATCAATAACTATTCACAACGAACAAGTAGGACAAGATTATAGCATGGCCAGTGGACGAAATGTGCAAACACCTGGCATTCTATTATCGTGATTTATAAACGTGAACATGAAACAGTGATTGAAATGAACATGTGTGGAATTGCGATCTTAAAATAGTGCAAACATCTGTCATTCTAATAACATTATATCTTTTGCTTATGTTTTTTATTCGTGATTTATAAACTGTGAACATGAACCAGTGATAGAAGTGAACATGTGTGAATTCAGGATTGTGATGATGGATTGATGGCAGGTAAATATAACATGATACAAATTTTTTTTTTAGAATATAGTAGTAAGTATCGACCAAACAAATAATTGGTAGATCATAGTGCTACCTTTTTCCAAAAGGTTGATCGTTGGAATCACACCTTTTCGCGAATATAGACATGATGTGATCAGCTATGTATATCGGACCTTTATGTACGATTTGGACCCAATTTGACGTATGTAAATCAATTTAGAACGATTTCAACCAAAAGACGGGGTTAGGGTCCATAAAGCATTATAGCACACTTTTGTCAGGACAGAAAGATATCTTGAATCGTCACTTTCACTCCTTTGAAATAGCTATTGATGAGCACACATACTATATACATATAGTACGGCATACACACGAACTTAGGGGATGAATAATAGGGTTATAATCCTGCTGTAGCATATTTCAGATAAAGTGTAGTTGCAACCTTTTGTCAAAAGGTTGATCATAGTACTACCTTTTCAGTAAAAAGGTAGATTGACATTAATGCATCTATTTAGGTATGTGAGTATGCATGTATTATATATATATATATATATATATATATATATATGATCTCCATAGTGGCCATTGCCATTGTTCTATAAATGCGGTGCGACATTGTATTTGAACCGGTAGGGATTCCAATCGGTTCAAATACGATGTCGTATTGCAACTATAAAATAAGTACCGGTTCTTAAAATTTCTTCAGATATCGGTATACATGATTATTAATAATTCTTAATTTTTTTAAAAAGATATCATACACGATTCTTAATAAGTCTATAACCTGCCTTAATCCTTCTTTCTTAATTAAGAAATAGAATATTTCTTAATGGCCCAAAATTGCGCTGCATACTTCATAATTCCCAATTCTCAATTTGCTCACCATGCATAAATCTTAAATTTTCAAATTCAGGAATGTGCCTTAATACGTATTTCTTACAAAAATTACGGCAATATTTTACTTAATTTTTTTTCGTAATAATGACATGGTAGGCCAGGTAGTAGTATCTCTCTCTCTCCAGAGTAGAGTGAGAGAGTTAGACTCTCTAGGAAGCTAGCAGAGACTAGAGAGTTTGACTCTATGAGGCAGCTGGGACTCCTCCCCTGCTGGGAGGCTGGGACCCGGACTATGGTGCGGGCAAATGCGTGACTCCGTAGTCTGTGCTCTCAGTCTCTCACTCTGTGGGCCTGTGACCTTGTTGAAATTTGTATTGATTATTGGAAGTGCTTAACTTTTTCTATTTGTTTCTATAAAAAAAAAAAGTCCTCGGTCCTGTGACTCCTGTCCGTTGACCATTGGTCGTGGACTCTCTCTCGCGCGCGTGTGACGTGAGACGTGGGTCGACGTTGAACTCGGTGGGAGCCCTGCGTCCTGGCCACCTGGCCCTTGGAGTCCTTGGACTCGTGGTGGGAGGATGTATAAAAAAAAGTAAAAATAACTTAAGGTGGGAGATAAAATAAGACAGTTCGATAAGCGCTTGTTTGAGTTTCCGGCTTCGAAATTATTCGAACCCATACCCCTCTTTGGTATTCCTCGCGCAGAGCCGTAGTTTATACTATCAAATCAGTTGTAGATGATTTTTTAAAAAAAGAAAAAAATCACTCACCTGCCCACACCCTCTACTAAAATAGTAGTAAACAGCATATGTACAATTGTAAATATTTACACAACCTTCTCAAATATATACAGCTAAATATGTCTCTCTCTCTCTCATTAGTGTCTTGACTCTTTAAATATATAGAGAAGCTTCTCGCATGTTTTATAAAAATACCAGAAAACGAGATTGTTGGCTTTTCCAGTTTTGTTTTGTTTTTTAAATATACATACTTTTAAAGTATTTACAGCTATCCGTTTACACACACACACACCTAAAATCCTATATATATCATAGCCACACAAAAATTTATCCACACAAGAACTTTATTAGACTTATAAAAAAAACGAGCGGGCACAACACAATGGGATTGCTGAAGAAAATAATTAGGCGAATGAAACTGTCATACCGATATAATGTACCGTCGGCGAGGATAATTAATACAACCATCATTGACCGATATCTTGCCGCTGATGAGAACTGCACTTCACAGCCAGAGGTAAAAAACTCTGTCGACAACACTATACGTGCACAACAACTTGAAGATCTAACCAATACAACTAGCCGAAAACTAACCCCAAACTACCTCGTTGTTACGAGTGAGATAGTGGCTGACCACTCTCAAGCCGTCCGCGCGTGCTCTTTGCCGCCCAAACTCAGCACACAATCGCATGCCTCATCGAACGCCTTGCAAACAAAGCGAAAATGGTCAAAACTGCCGGAGCTGCCAAGAATAACTCGCGTCAGCCTCAAAGTAACCTTTTCTGAGACAATATGTACGGAGGGCGAAACATACTCAAAGGATGTGTATGACCGGTCTCCGATGCTTCTGGAACAGGTGTCGTCATTGATGGATCTTTATACCGAGCTTATGAGGTTCAAACTCTGCGAGATGGTAATCCATGAACACTCTTTGCAGTATGTAAATAAGCACATCAATCGAGCATCTCCAGACCACAGGCGAGATATGACTAACGCCATCGTTATGATATTGCAGGAGTATTGTTCTAGCCAGACTTGTTAATTTAAGTCGTAATAAAACATACCACGAATCATATCGGTCCATAATAACAAGCGCTTAATTATGATACAACTTCAAGATATATACACGTGCGCTTAATTTCTATCACTTTTATGGTATGATTAGTAGTAGTTGGGGCTGCCACTTTTGCCGATGCTGTATATTTTGCATGTATGTATTTGTGATACTGCATACACTATCTATATTATGTATATTTGATTCGCCTACTATTACATCGCTTGTCACCGACATTCGAAAGAAGATAGAGAAAGAAAACTGTATACATGCGGGCGAAGGATGTGCAACGTGCATATAGAGATGAGAGTGCCATGTGCATGTACATGTGTGAGTGGGTATGTTAAGTACGTGTATAGCCGAGTGGGCGCTACTTCCGTGGCAGTAGACACCCAGGTGTATTGGATGATCTGCGGTATTCATCTAAACCTGTTATGTATGAAATGGCCTTAACAAAATACCAACATGTGCTAAGAACTTACCGCATGACTATTAATTATATTTAGAGCAATGATCGGCTATATGGACTCCCATAGGTGTTGCTATCGGCGAGCGTTATGGCCGAACATTCGCTAAATGCAGTCATATGTTTGCGTGCGTCATAGCCGCACCCTACCATCAATTATTGTTACACCCCGATAGTCGGAAGTACTGACTTTGACTGACCTCTAGTAAACGCCTGCCTATCCTACTTTGTCGGACACAGTCACGTAGATTTGACTAAGAACTCAATATGTCCAAGACCTTTAGGCGTGCCGATACCAAGTGAAATCTTGAGCAAGGAAGTCGAAAGTGTAAGGGTGTAGCTCAGAGCATTCTCGAATCAAGGCGATGGAGCGCATGGTTGTGGAACAAGCAATCATTCAGCGTCACCAGAGCAGATTGAAACATTCTTCTGTTTATGAGATCATCAATGGATAGATAAATAGTTAAATCAGGCCAGATAATCAGTTTGGGACTTTCGGGTCAAAAGACACGAAGGCCAATAGGACCATTGTAAGACAGCACTGTCGAATTACCTGAGGTGCAAGGGCAGTTGCACAAGGCTCTGTGATAATGTTTCTGTCTTATCAATTTAATTGTCTGGTTGATTTTCTACGAGGGAAGCTGATCACTCCTGTTTCGTAAATCATATCTATTTTCTATTTAAATGAGAATGATCACTTCTCAATACCATCGGAGTCCGTACAATAAAGTTCAATACTTTTGATTGCCGCAAAGATACAATTGAAACAGTTCCTGTGTCGCGTCTTATTGTGTCCAAGTAGGATCTTCTTCCGTCATTCTTCATACTAATCCATTTGTCGATATCGTTGCACTGGCGGAGAGTGTCCGGACAGAGAGCGAATTATTATGCAGCGTTGCCATCCTGTACCGCACGTATTATTGGTGAGAATGTGGTGATTCGCATTTTGTGGGTAGAAATATAAGTGCAAAGGCAAAATATCAAGCAAATAAATCTTCTTAACACCCTGTATCCCCACATGTATATATCGAAGTGAGAAGCAGAACTCGGCACGAAGCCAGGATATGAAGTGTCACAAATGCATAAAAAATATCTCGCAACTGATAGGTGAAGAAATGAATTTTCCCATACTTTCGGCGGATTATAGGCATCTGTTGCTCTTTCAGGTAGGGCCGGAAATCTGCCAGCATGGCTGTGTACTTTTCATCCAAGTTCTGAGCATATTCTTGTTGGTCCTCGAGACACATCTGGGATTATGGTGTAGGATGGTTTAGTATAGATTTATGTAAGTAATTGGTACTGATGCAAGCGTAAATAAATACGCCTGTAGTTAGGTAGAGAAAGATGCCGGATCGCAGAATGAATATTGTATCAGTAGCTGGTATACGCTACTGGTGCATAACGGGGACAGCACAAGCATAATAAAGATACGCGACAGTACAAGCATATTAAAGATACGGGATAGTACAAGCATATTAAAGATACGGAATAGTGATACATCAGATACAGACTTACACCAGGCCAGACAGAACGAAATGATCTAATCGTAGTGTGCATATATTCTGTGGTCCACATTGTATTGCAAAATAAGGGTTGTACGTCGTTGTCTGCAACTGATGGGAATTGAATTTGATAAAATTCGCAAAAGCTGATTTCTAAAATGTTCGGTACGGATGGCACTGACACACTGTTACGAAACAGAGTGGACATATGTTCCAGACCAATGGTGTCAAACATGTAGTCAATCGCACTTAACCTTAAAACCTAAACATTAAAACCCTCACAACCTATTACCTATGACACTTGTAACAAACCCGATTCTGATTACAATATCGGGCGTACCCGCGTTAGACACTACTCAGTTCATTCATTTTCCTATGAGGACTCAAAACTGTATTCACAACAACAACTGCATCGTTAGTTGTACGTATAATTTACAAGAATTTTCAGATAGTTCCGAACTACTATACATCCTACTAGCCTATATGCAGAACTGTACGAGGATTCCAACCGTGTATGCCTACGAATTCCACTCACCCCCCACTCAGTATATACACCCAATACTGGTGTATCTGAGACTGCAAGTCACCACCCTTCACCCATCTATCTTCACGCTAACCAATGTACTTGTCTACCTAATTCAACCATGTGATCGTCTGATCTCACCCAGCACCCCATTAATTAAACTACACATCCACTCTACCACGCACCCGTGTGCGTACTACAAAGGAGCACGTATTACCTAAATCTGGAACCTGTTCACCTGTTCACACACACACAAAACTACCTACCACCCAGGCTCCATCTAGCAGTTGACTCACTCAGAAATACACTTGTATCGTAATTTGCGCGACTAGAGAGATAGCAACACACCCTCCTGAATAACCCATATCAACCACACCCTACAATGACAACTATACGTCAACCGCTTGAGCAGTGAGCACTCAGACAACCGATTGACACTCAAGGTTTAGGGTTTTAGGGGGGTTTCTTTTTGGAAAACCCTAAACCCTAAACTCTCAATACCATACGCACTCACCTGTGTATTGAGGTCCACGGCCAGACCGCACGCTTGCAGGAACAACGCGAAGGCTTCTTGCAACAACTTGATGTTCTTACGCTTCTTCTCCGCCATCGACGAATGGTCGCCTATAGGAATGAATGCTTGCGCCATGCCGAGCGGGCCTGTGCAAAATATGGATACTATGTTGGAAACCACTACATAACAACTAAAGGTAGTATGAAGCGTAGTATGTGTAGCATTATTTTCTTAATATGCAGTATTCTTATAGGTACTACAACTGCCTGTGAGTCATGAATGATTGTGGGGGTGTACCTGGCGACTCTTTGTTTAGTATGTGGGGTCATGAGGACTATTCTAAATATGGTATGAATTATTCAAATAAGGTATATATATTCCAAATAAGGTATATATTCCACCCAGTTCAAGGTAGTATACAGGCAACGAATGAATATAGTGGTTTCATACATTGGATGTGGCATGGTTGTCTACGAGCGACAAATGAACTAAGCTTAGAGCTCAGGCACTTTTAGCTCCAACCCTCAAGTATCAAGGTGATAGCTAGCCTATCTACACGGTATACTACAAGCCCCACTCTGGATACCACGTCCACCCGAGTGCACACACACTCGCCACACGCACACAAACTGGACCAACACACACTCACACTCACACGAAGCACACACCTTCGTTGACCGTAGCACTAACGGCGCCACTAAGCACCAGCTCAAGCATTTTAGTGTTCTTGCCACATAAACTGGACCAACACACACTCACACTCACACAAAGCACGCACCTTCGTTGACCGTAGCGCTGACGGCGCCACTAAGCACCAGCTGAAGCATTTTAATGTTCTTGCTGCTAACCACCGCATTCAGCTCTTCGGTCTTGCGCTTGATGGCCTCTATGGCAACGTCCACAGGGGTGAGGTTGATCTAAAAATAGAACACGTGGGGAGGGAAAGTAATCAATGAAGACAAGCTTGCATAACGTTCGGATATGCTCGTGATTGATAAGTATGTTTGTTTAAGCGTTCCTGCCTAGATTCGAAGACCCATACCCATACGTTAACGGGGTTTGAGGTTAAAAGTTTAGCCCCTCCCAATCATTTGCACCAGAAAAGTCCAGCAAGTGTACAATACAGCGACCATAAACATAAACTAGAGTCAAGCAAAAAAAAAAAAAGCGAGTTTGACTTGGGGACACTCTTCAGGACATTTTGTTATCCGCCACAGCTATAAACGTTCATTAGGAGTTAACGCTCGCATACAGCAACCAACACCAACCAGTAGAGACTCATAAGGTAACGTACGCCAGAATTGGTGTAGCTCGCTATGAATAAACACGCGCACTACAAAGATTAATAAATAGATCTATATCTGTCATGGATGCAGGGACGAGTGTGGTATAAACGGTATATGGTGATACCTACCACTCAGAAGCTTTACTATTAGATTCGCAGTTGTAGCATAACGTAGCTGAGCCCACCAGTTGGGTTATAAGACTGTCTGGCGTCAGCGCCAATGAGTATATCAATCTATTAATAGAACCGTGTCAAGTAACCCATTCTTCCGGGCATGTGTGATCATGCAACGCTAGTCTTGCTCGGCTCGCTATTACTTTCTAATCTTACAACATATCAAAGATCGCAATAGTGTATCTACCTACCGTTTTGATTGCTACAACGGCTATTCGCAATAGTGTATCTACCTACCGTTTTGATTGCTACAATGGCTATTTGCAATAGTGTATCTACCTACCGTTTTGATTGCTACAACGGCTATTTGCAATATTGTATCTACCTACCGTTTTGATTGCTACAACGGCTATTCGGCTTCGTACGTAGGGGAAGTGCTTGGCTGTAGTAACGATCGTTTTCCGCTTGCATTGCTCTTTAACGGTACCATGAGACTGAATATAGGGAAGAAAATGGTATTGGGAAATACATAAATAGCTTTCCATTAGTTGGCAAGGAGTGTTGTGCTGTTCATGTGATACTTGTTACTGTGAAGTGTTAGTTGTGCTGTTCATGTGATACCTGTTACTGTGAAGTGTTAGTTGTGCTTCAAAGCTGCAAGGCATCGAATTTGTGGCTCACGTAACTGTTCATGCGCGTAGTGAGCAGATTAACACTGTGGACAAACCACTGACAAACACGTAATAAAAAGGGACAGATGCACCTCTACACACACACACACACACACATTCTCTCTCTCTCTCAATTTAACTCTTGTATCCAACAATCAAGCGACAGCACCTACACACAAAAACCTCCAGTATATACATAACAACAAAACACATACACCTCGACACAGACACACACACAGACCTTTCCCGCCAGCGTGTAGGGTGCTTCAAAGACAAATCGGTTGACATTGACCACTCGCTCAAACGTTGTGATGCGGTTCATGCGTTCGGTCTCATCGAAGAAGGGCTCCACATGCGTCACCTGGATATAGGCCTGTGGCAAGGGCAGCAAGGGGAGGTAGGTACAGCACGGCTATTTATAGAACAGTGAGCGAACCAATCATAGGGCTGCAGGGTTATATGCAGGTGTATGAGAGAATCAGTCATGTAGCTGCATTGGGGTGTAAGTAGGTATATTAAGAAACAGTGAGTGACTCGAGCGGCGGGCCTTACGGGATATATCTCCCAAAGCCTAGAACCCAAGACCTACACCTGTGGCACAGGGGTTTGCAGGACAAAGAGAGTGTGACTATCGCGCACACACACATACCAGTTCGGGATCCAGAGTGTCGTGGTTTATCGGCCCTGAATCCTGAAGCAGGTGCACCTTCTCCACCCCATACTTTCCGCCGTAGAAGTCTTTCAGTCGTAGCGACACTTCGGCTAGTGTGGTCACAGTTGGCTCCTGCGTGTGCAGTTATGAGGGTGCAGATGTTCTAGCGTTTAGGGGGATTGATAGGGTATAGAGTTTTGATGTCGATGAATGTTCTCATGCGCTATTTGATGGACTGGTGTGCTACATTTGTGGTGGCAAGTGTTAGTTATTGTTGGTTGTTGCTATGTTGTGTAGAGGTCTCTTAAGATCAATAGTTATTGTTGATGTGAAGAGATTAGTGTTCATCTACACCTTCATGTCTTCTAATGCTATATGGACTATTCTTTCGGATATAAAAATAACAGGGTTAGTGCCTGCTTTCCGGCTTGTGGTTGTCTCTTAAGCTGACTCGGCTTGATGATGCAAATAGAACAGGACTATTCTTAAGCTGACTTGTCTTGATGATGCAAATGGAATAGGACTAATCTTAGACTGACTTGTCTTGATGCAAATAGAACAGGACTAAATTTAAACTGACTTGTCTTGATGAGACAAATGGAACAGGACCAATGCACGACATCAGGGGCTCTCAAATGTCGTGTGGAGTAGTACCTGTTACAATAAAGACATGTCCATTTATGGCTACGTATGGTAAAGTCGCGCAATGTTCCGGTGATAAATATTTTGAAGTTCACGTATGTATCCAGGTACACTACTTATTACTACGCTATATACACATAGCATGCCTTACCAATACACAGGACACAAGGCTTTAGCTTTGATGCCTATTACTACGCTATATACACATAACATGTCTTACCAATACACAGGACACAAGGCTTTAGCTTTGATGCTTATTACTACGCTATATACACATAACATGTCTTACCAATATACAGGACACAAGGCTTTGACTTTGATGCAACCGCAGTGTAACGAGTGTCCGTGCAATACCCATTCTTAGCCACTCTCTCATACCATGTGTTCTATAAGACCTGCCGCCCCCCGTTAAGTTGTTGTTGTGTGTGTTTGGAGGCATTTTCTGGAAATGTAGGTCTACAATATCACTACAGGCCAGACTCATATCATTTTTCATATCTTGCCTCGTTGATACGCAAATTCAAGATGAATACGTATGTACATAAATGTGTACACACACATGTACTTTCATGCAAGTACCTACATACCTTATAGACGAACTCAGCGCCATCGATATCTTCGAATAAGCTGCCCACAAACGCCACTCGGAAGTAGGTTCCCAGCAATCGTTTCTGTGAATTGGTCTGACAGACAATCAAACAAAGCGGAACCGACATTTCAGCTCATCTTGTTGTGAAAGTTTTTAGGGTTATAGGGTTTAATGCTAGTAACCTGCTGGCCGAAATGGTGCATATAAAACGAGCAGCTCATTTTGAGGTGAAATGTTTTAATGTTTTAGGTATGGCGATATAGAGCTACAGGGAGCTTTCAACCGTTTGCTACTAACATGCATGGTCGAAATGATGCATATAAAACAAGTACCTAATATTGAGGTGAAAGGTTTTAGGGTTCTTGAGTTTTAGAATATAAAGTTTTAAGGGGGGTATGGAGAAAGTCAAAGGCTCTCATGTGTTCGTATATATGTTATATTATATATATATATATATATATATATATATATATATATAAATATATATATATATATATATATATATATATATATATATATATATATATATATATATATTTGCAGGCGACTATAGCTCACTGCCTGTCTATGTAATCTACCTACCACATTGATAACGTCCCGGTAGACCTCACTCAAGTGTCCGTAGGCCACATGGAGAAAGTCGAAGGCTCTCATGTGTTCGTATATGGGTATCAGTAGTTTGTAGGCGGCGCCGGCAAGCTCCAACAGCTCAGCCTAGAAGCAACGCATTAAACACAAACTCAGTCAATAAATAGATGGTAGCAACGCGTTAAATACAAAACTCAGTCAATAAATAGATAATAGCAACGCGTTAAACACACAACTCAGTCAATAAATAGTCAGTTCGTATACACGTTTAACAGCAGAATACACCATCGGTAGATAGCGATTGGGCCTATGTAGCTAGCACGTGTACATGAAAGGTTCAGTACTAGGAAAGGATAGTCACACGGTTGCCTCGCCTGGTTGGTAATAGTAAATAGTTCGATCCCAGAGCGCTGGCGTACGGCACCCATCTCATGCGCAAGTGATATCGCATCTATATCACTATATCAGCTAGAATGATGTACTATGCAAACTTGGGAAGAGTGGGGTTCAAGGCCAAGAGGACAGGTATATAGGAATCGCAATCGAAATGAAACTCGCGTGTGCGCAGATCATACCTTTTTCAAGTCCAGCACCAACTGCTCCAACTTCTTCACCAAGTTAGTCTCCGTGAAAGCACTGTTGTTGCGCACCTCCATGACATTCTATATATATATATATAAATATACATCAGATTAATGATAGATATTATAATAGCTCTGAAGCTATTCAGATAGACCAATGCAACGCATACATAAACGTTCCTACAATTGATACATAAACACTACTTCAATTGATACATAAACGTTACTTCAATGGATACATAAACGGTACTTCATTTGATACATATAACCTTACTTCAATTGAAACATAAACGATACTTCAATTGATACATAAACGTTCCTTTTTCGGTTGATGATCAGCACGTGAAAGATATCATTTCAATGGGTGATCTTCATGAATAAGATTTACCTTCATTGGTGTTTGATACGAATAAAATCCATTCCGATTGGTCACTACGAATATAATGAGTTTGCAGGTTATGATGGGGCAAGAAATGAAACATCTACACAGCACAGTACACCACATTGATTTTGAGCAGACGGACGCTACAAGTCCTTAACATGCCCACGCAGAACCAACGATGACTCACACTCATCAGAATATATAAGGATATGTACATATGCCATAGATACGCAATAGAGACATCACTGGTACAAGCATGACACTGACACCGACAGGTCGATGACACTGACACCAACAGGTCATGTTGCCTATGACTCATCGCACAACACACACCTCGAGCTGCACCTCAGCTTTCTCACTGGCGGCGTTGAGTGAGACGATGTTGAAAGCTTCACACCTGAAGATCACACAGAAGTAAGAGGCAAGCCGTGCATGGAATGAAATATGAAGGACATGCGATGTAATTAGAATGGGATATAGATAGAATGGGATATAAACAAAACAGGATATAAATAGAATGGGATATAAATAATTTGGGATATAAATAGAATGTGGTGTCAATAGAATGGTATATAAATAGAACGGGATATAAATAGAATGGGATATGAATATAATGGGCTATAAAGAGAATGGGGTAAAACTAGAATGAGATATAAATAGAAGAAGAAATAAATAGAATTGTATTTAAATATAAATAAACAGACTCTGTAAAATAAGTGATGTCGTATCACCAAAGTACCGCACTGCTTCGTGAGCAGCACACACACGGGTGTCTCATCCACGAGTACGTAAGCAAAGCCCACTAGATCAGCAGCCAGAGACAACCTCACCACCTCGAGAACACACGCTAGAGGTTCTCCGGTGGACCAGCAATCAGGACACTCACAAACCAGGACACCGAGAAACAGGACTAGGGGTATAGGGTATAGGGTTTAGGGCTTTAGGCTAGAGGATCAGAACATTTAGAACCAGGAAACATACCCTTGAGGTCTATACGGCATCGCATTCGTCCCGTGCAGATAGTCGGCTACTATGGCACACATATGCAGCGTGCACATCGCACGCTCGGCCCAGTAGCCACGTTGCGCATGGAACTTCTCAATGTTCTCCAACCACGTGTAGCGCAGCACGGGAGAGCTGGCATAGCCTTCGCACACGTAGGGTATAGGTACGGGTGAAAGGCCGTAGGGGGTGGTTGCTTAGAGGTGTAGTACACTCTTAGGGCGTTGGTGGGTGGATGTATGGAAGAGTATGCGAGCCAGGACAAAAGTAGGTGTGTCGGCAGACGCAGGTGTGTCGGTGGAGTTGTGCCCAGTGCACCCTGAGATCCCCCGATTCAGGGTTTAGGGTTTCTAGCATCTCGTAAGCCACGACATAGGTGGCAATGACAGCATACGAAATAATTCTCACGTACGGGAGTAAAATATAGGTTGCTAAGCAACAAGAATGAAGCCCAGCCGTGCAACTACTATACGTCTCAGCTCCAGAACCAGAACTGCACCCACCTATACTGCACCGTTTTTGGGTTTTTTGTTTTAGGGTTTCAGCTACACTGTAGTCCAATAGCCGTGCTTCTATTTATAGCACAAGAGTGGATGACGCTACCTACCTTTGGCTATCGAGTACATCAGATCGACGTACATCTCCGGATCGTCAGTGTACTTCTTCATGCGGTGAGTGTTGTCCAAAATGCCGTACAGATTGAACATGAGTTTGCTGAACCCTTCCGAGAATCGGGTGCCAGTCTTGCTTAGTTGACTGTCGTTCTTGCTCAGGCTGTTTGCTGTGGGTGAGTCAGTCATGGCGTTTACAGACAAGCGAATACGTTTACCAGAATCCATGGGCTAAGAAAGCAAATATGAAGCTTACTCTGTATGATAAAGATTGGTTATCTGTCTATCTATCTATCTATTTATTATTTATCTATCTATCTATCTATCTAACTATCTTCCTACCCATCTATGCATCTATCCATTCGTCTACCTATCTATCTACCTATCTATTTATCTTCCTCTCCAACTATCCATTTATCCGTAAAAATACCTACCTTTCTATCTATCTAACTTCCTCCTCAACTATCCATCCATCCATCTGCCTACCTATCTATCTAACTATTTATCGGTTCTGTACTATGTATTTGTTCTGTACAGAGACTGAAGTAAAAAAATAGACGTTTGATTTGATAGAACGCGAATCGTCTGTACACGTTGGTTGCCATCTTTGAGCACAGTTTAAGGGCCAACACCCATACCTATCAGACGACAAAACAATCTCTTACAACCAGATAAAGGGAGCGGAGACTAAACAAAACCAGCCACACTACAGGTGTATCGGGGTAGTGCGACTACACTGATGTTTATAGTGAAGGGTTGGTAGTTGTTCGTTGCCATGGTTACAGGGATGAAGGCACTTGCGCTGTGCAACCAATTGCAATTTGCGACCAAGTGGTCTATAGGTCGACGATATGATTCAACTCACCCCTCGCACGCGTAGATGCATAAGAAACTGTTGACACATGCGTCTACAAACACAACTAATCCATACGCAAACAAATATGTTAAGAAACAAATATGCGAAAAAAAAACAAATATGTTAAAAAACAAATACAATGGAAGAACGAACTGACATCACACACGACCAATTCTTACAATAAGAGTAATTTAAATGTAAAAAATTTAGAGTATCTTAAATGTAATAAAATAAGAGTATTTTAAATGTAAAAATATAAGAGTATTTATAAAAATACATGGAAGAGTGAACCAACGTACCGAGAGTCAGTGTGAGACTCAGATTGGGTGCTTGGGCTGGACAGGCACGTATTCTGCGACTCAGAGCTAAGGTGAGTTGCATCTTGACGCGCGTAAAGTTGCCGTTGTCTGCAGATTGGGATGTAATGAGAATGAAAACTGCAAGAAGTATGTCTTTATATGCAAGTACATACACAATGCCAATATATGAAGATGTGTAGGTGTATTCATATACATCTACATACGTATATATATGGTGTATTTTTGATATATATATATATATATAATACAAATATGGCATGTACGTTTGTATAGGCGTGCGTGTATGGAGACGAATGACTGTTTTCTCGGGGGCTTTTACACCTCTGGATACTGTCATTAGAACATACAGTGGGATTGCAAGCAACATTCACATGATTGGTAGTCACCTACACTTGCACATGACACACGTGCTGCACGAGAGCATACACACACACACACACACACACACACACACACACACACACACACACACACACACACACACACACACACACACATATATATATATATATTTATATATGATAATACACACACACACCTGAATTGAGTTGTATCTCACAAATACTAACAGGTATACGACCGCTGTTTAGGAGGTTAAGTCTTGTCTATACTATTGTTCTTGTAGTTGACCTTAACATCATATACTAGTGTTTTTGTAACATACATATTATTGTTCTTGTAATTAGCTATAACACACACACGTACTATTATTTTTGTAGTTCACTTTGGCTAACCAATAGATGGTTGCCGCTGCCTCTCGTCTGACCAATGGGAATGTAGAGAAGCTGTGGTTCAAGACAAGACTTGTCACCACCGCACAGTTCTCCGCAGATTCATCGAACAGCATGTGGGGGTGCTGATAAATTTTAAATAGAAGCCAATGAGAATGGATGAAAATAATAGTCACCACCGCACAGTTCTATGCAGATTCATCGAACAGCATGTTGGGGTCCTGATAAATTTAAATGGAAGCCAAAGAGAACGAATAAAAACAGTATAAGCGTAGGTGAAAAAAAAACGACATGGATAAGTGTACGTCAAAATACGAATAAGCGTAGGTCGAAAAAAAGGTTACGAATGAGCGTAGGTCGTAATGAAATGGTATGAATAAGAGTAAGTCGAAATAAAACGGTATGAATAAGCGCAGGTCTAGAAAGGTTTGTTGTATATGATGGCCGAGATATGACCCACCAAACAACAACAACGAAGGACTATGCCGGCGAGTATGTGCAGTTTCTGTTGTCTCTGTTGGTATTGTTATTGTGATATTGCTATTATAATTGTTGTTGTTGTTATTATTACTGCTATAGTTTCTGTTATTGTTATTGTATACACACACGCACACACACACACACATATATATATATATATACATTGGTCTATCTACAGACAGCCGTTGTGATCCATTCACCCCCACTCACCTCCGCGCACATCTCTCTCAGTAAACTGAACGTAATGACTAGCGTTGCTTGGCTTTGATTGAGCGACAAAATGCCACAGATCACATCCAGACACTTTTGCAGAATAAACAGCCGCGCATAGGTCTGTGTTGAAGACGGCTGCTCACTGAAGAACACAGACGGCAGCCGCGGCTTCAGCTACGAATAGGAAGGAAAAAAGAACATACACACACATGTGTGTGCGGGTGAATATGAAGGAGTGTGAGTAGACAGTTGGGTGTCTGTGGTACTGGAAGGTATGCATGTACACACGGAGGAAAGCATGGAATTTAGGCCCGAAGGCTTAGTGATCTTATTTACAGGATTGAAAGGGATATATATATATATATATATATATTTATGATGCGTACTTGCACACTATATTTTTCTTGGATACGGCTAGACTGTAAATGAGTAGTTGTATTCGTGGAACGAAAGTATAGTGTGCATAAAACCCATTGTGCATGTGAATGCAACTGGTGTGCGGGTCAGTGGTTTGTATGAAGAAACGGAGCCAATGAAAAACAAAAACAACAAAAGCGCTGAAATCTGTGGCGTAGTGACACGGTCTCTTAATAACTTTGTCTTTCACTGATCTGTTTAATAGCTTGCATACATGGTCAGTTAGAATGGATGGAGCCTTCGGATGCACATTGCAGTCACAAACATTAAATGAACAAGAAACTCAGAGAGAATCGGCCCATAGCCTTGTGTGTGCCTTCGCTTGGGTGTGAAGGTTTGTGAAGGTATATATATATATATATACAGACTATGATACTGGACATTAAGCAAAGACTCTAATGTGATGGTAAGTTCAGCTATAATCCAACTTACCGGGCTCTTTGTCTGTTGTGTTTTGACCTGGCCCTTGAGTACGAGAGACACAGACGACAGCACAATAGCCGCACACTGTACCGATATTGCGCGCTGCAATTCCGGGATGTCTCTGCGACCGCGAAAGCACCCCTGCAGCGAGTTGTATCGTATGTAGCACCGTGTGGTGTTATGGTAACAGTTGAAGTACCTGATGTTTTTAATTTTGTTTTATACTACACCTCACGTGGTCTGTCGACAAATGAGTTTTATTGTATGTAGCACCGTGTGGTGTTATGGTAACAGTTAAAGTACCTGATGTTCTACATTCTTATTTATACTATATCTCACGTGTTCTGTCGACAGTTGAGTTGTAATATATGTAGCACTGTGTGTTATAGTTGCAGTAAAAGTACCTGATGTTTCGACTTAATTATAGTGCTCAATATAAATTAAAGATTACCTCTGAAACGGACGAGTCTTCAAGTATCGAGTCGCACGCTGGATCCGGAGACTGGAGAGTGCGTCGTTGTAAATGCGTTGAAGAAGTTAGAAAATGAATGAAATTCAAAATATTAATCAGTTTATACAAGTTAAAACATAAATTATATATATATACATATATACATGCATCGATACATACATACATATATATATATATATATATATATATATATATATATATATATATATATATATATATATATATATATATATATATATATATATCTATCTAATATACATATATACACACACAGACACGCAGACACAGACATAGACACAGACACAGACACACACATATATATACATTTCTGTATATATACATACACATGTATGTATGTATATATATTTATCTAAATATAATGTACAAAACAAATGCAGCGAACATACATACATGCATATTATATACATGGATATATATATATATATATAGATGTATGTATATACAAACATATATAAATATACATATACACTCTCACACAAGACACAGGATATACAAAACAAATATATAAATACATATATGTGCACATATGCATGTGTACATATGTATGTGTACATGTGTCACACACACACACACACACACACACACACACACACACACACACACACATGTACATATATATATATATATATATATATATATATATATATATATACATACATACATATATGGATATATAATATAATATAATATAACAAAATACAATATATATATATATATGTATATATATATATATAATAATATGGCATGTTCATCACGTGCCGTACCATAGACATCTTCTCGTCGGCCATTGCTCTCCTCGCTTGCAATCGTTTTCGTGCGCCGTGTTGTGACATACTGTGAATATCGACATGTCGTCAATTGAGTCGTTACAGATTGTATTGGATGTGTTTCGTATTCAGGTATCATCAAAAGTAGGGCTTTTATATGGATGGTCGAATTTCTTTTTTTTGGCTTAATTCATGGTAGACGGGTAGATATTATACACTTAGTTTAAAATTGGAGTTAAAAATGATTTAAAATTACTGTTTAAAACAGGATTTTGAATTCCAGTTTAAAGCAGGGGGTGCGATGACAGTTAGTGTCTCTAAATACGTTAGGATAAGCCGTTGGGCGGGGCAGATGTGATTGGTCTGGCCGGACGAGATATGCGAAGAGTGCCCAACGCGCAAATACAACGCATTCAGCAGCCAGTATATACGATTAGGTATAGTTCTGTTTTAGTGCTAGGCATCAATGAACATGCGAAGACTTATACCCTAGTACAGGAATCTGTGAGGCAGACCGCATGCAGAGCTTTCGGGTTGTACAGTTTATGTAGCATAACCAGTCAGCTGTGGGATTATGTGAGGTTAAGTGGCGAGAGCCAATTGTAATGGATATGAGATAATATACGAGCGAAGGAATGTGTTTGTGAGTTGAATGTGTAGTTATATACGACCTAAGGAACGTGTTTGTGAGTTAAATGCAGAAGAACGTTAATCATATACGACCTAAAGAACGTTTGAGCGAGTTAAATGTATAAAAATGTATAATGCTGCATGACCTAAGGAACGTTTGGGTGAGTTGAATGTATAAGAATGTACAATACTGCATGACCTAAGGAACGGTTGTGTGAGTTAATTGTATAAGAATGTATATTACTGCATGACCTAAGGAATGTTTTGGTGAGTTAAATGCATAAGAATGTATACTACCATGACCTAAGGAACATGTTTGTGAGTGTTTGGAAGTGGTGGCCATTTGTCATACCCACTCCACCAGTGCTTGATAGGAGTTATCATCCCCTCATTCACTTTCTGGCGTCACGTCAAGCCAAGGGCCGCAATAACTCGAGAGATCCAGATACATATACATCAATATAATGTCAACTACCTATGACTACAACCTCTGTATCACCTGGTAAGACCCTAAAACCCTAAAACCCTAGAAACAACGCAGCTGTACATAGCATAGACACGCAGTGATGCAGACACTGCGAACCATGTGTCACACAATCTGCCCACGAGCTCCAAGTTACAACATTACAAGGTTAGAAGGCTAAACCCTATACCCTACCGTCAGATACGTTAACAAAAACGCTTCCCCAGGGAAGTAGGAATCATACTTGTGGTCAGGTGACGCGCGGGTGATGTTCACAGCAAACCAATACAGCCTACGCAATACAGCACAAAGCGCTTCTGGACAGAAACATATGCCCAGAAACCCACCGACGGCACCATCTCTCAGTGTATATGTATATGCAACACAATAGGGTGGTTGCCATAGTATCACGCACAGTCATGAACGCACACCTGCTGTAGCGTTCTTCTATCAGCTGCTTGGTCTCCGCGGGTGTGAGTGTACCGAAGTTGCGACTGTTACGGGAAGACACGGAGTCACTGGCCAATCCACGATACTCAAACACGGTCACACACACAGACAGCACATCGGCTAGGGCGAACAAGCGACCGGGCTTTTCCTGAGGGGGTTCAGTGTTGAGGTGATGGTGTGTTTAGAGACAAAGGTATATACCACATAAATACGTGTATATCATGAAGCAGAGAGATAGGTATATGTAGGTATTATATATTCATTACGTGAGTAGCAAATAGAGAACTGACCCAGCAAACTATGGCAAGCACTGAACTCGGGTACTTCCGCACACACGGGCAGCACATTCAATAGTGCAAACAACCAATCGGGGGTTTCCAGAGAGTATCAATGTGATTTTTACTACAACTATATATATATATATATATATATATATATATATATACATACATATACATTTATATACACATATATAATATACAAATATACAACTATACATATATATATATATATATATATATATATATATATGGATATATGTAGATAGATATACATATGTAGATATATATATATATAAATATAAATATATTATACACACCCACACCCACACCCACACCCACACCCACACCCACATATATATATAACTAAGCAATTACAGACCACTATACCTATACAAAGGCAGCTGGTAGATTGGTCTGAATTCCCAAGTAGCCGCAGATACGATTCGGTTCACGGAAATCCTATGTCGTACACCCAGTTATATTTAATTAAATGTTATCTACACCCAATTTACCTAGTCTATATA
>LUCW03002188.1:132500-142500 GCA_001586965.3 Sphaeroforma sirkka | reverse complement strand
TGCAATAGTAATTCTTCAGCGTTTCTGCAGTTATACCGGTAAAAAGCGGTACAGTTGAAGTGGTTCGACGGTTTGATTGGTCAGACTGATGGTAGCCGCTAGTAGAGCTGCTTCACTGGCCTTGTCAAAGTCAACTCTGCGCATGGCTGTAGCAAACAGATGAGTGCAAAAGACTATTAATAGAACATGACTATGAACGCATGAGTGTGCTATTAATAGAACATGACTATGAACGCATGAGTGTGCTATCAATAGCACATAACTATGAACGCATGAGTGGGCTATTAATAGAACATGACTGAACACATGAGTGTGCTATTAATAGAACATGACTGAACACATGAGTGTGCTATTAATAGAACATGACTATGGACGCTTGAGTATGCTATTAATAGGACATGACTATGAACGCATTAGTGTGCTATTAATAGAACAGGATTATGAACGCATGAGTGTGCTATTAATCGAGCATGACTATGAACACATGGGTTTGCTTTTAATAGAACATGAATATGAACGCATATCCTCTAACAACTCACAGAGATATGACTATGCCTATTGTTATGACCTTCACCACCCATAAACCAATACGTTATCCTCTAAACGCCTGTTGTTGCGAGGTTTACGGTAAACGGTTTCCGATAGTCCCTCTCATACCACTCGTTACGTAACACTCACCCGCTTTAGTCAGGAAGGTCAGGACCGCCGCACTCTGCGTGTGCACTGTGGTGACGCCCTTGACCTCCACAGTGAACAGCGCTTTCCCATTCTCGTACCATTTCTTATCATCGTACTGAGACATGCCACCCCCTACCCCCATTCCGGCTCTGATAGTGGACAAATAACCAGTACTCAGCTCCTGGGCGACCGGTAGGTTGCGCACGCCATCCTCCAGCAGATTGCCCAGAGGCCCCCGAAGCGGCACCACTGCGTAACTGGGTGGTCAGAGTTCAAAGAGTTGATGGAGGATTAGTAGGGTGTGAAGGGGTAGATATAAGGGACTAAAAAGGTAGGTATGAGGGTATGAAGAGGTAGGTATAAGGGAATGAAGGGGTAGGTATAAGGGAATGAAGGGGTAAGTATACAGGTATGGAGGCGTCGGTATTAGGGTGTCAAGGGGTGGGTATAAGGATATGGAGGTGTCGGTATGAGAGTATGAAGGGGTAGGTATAAGGGTATGAAGGAGTAGGCGGAAATAAGGTGGTGGCATGAGGAGATACCTTTGTTAGACAGTTTTGTAAACTATCAAGTATATGTACATATACATATGTGTACCACCACCCAAAGATGTGTCTTTCCTCTATACATTTGTGTAGAAGCACCCAAAGATATGTCTTTCTTGTTACCAATCCGTGTGCGCTTACACATGAGTGAGAGATAAGGCGTGTGTCTCTATTAGTGCAACTAATGTGTATATAGATACACAATAAACATACACGTATGTGACCTCTCCTATTCTCCTGAGCATACGTCCACATACACAACACCCCCTCCCCACATACGATACATACACATACACAACACCCACTCCCCACATACATGTACAACATACATACACATACACAACACTCACTCCCCACACACACGAACAACCGTCTCATGCGCATACCCGATGGGAGGTAGCGCATCGCGCGCACTCTTCTTCTTATTGGCAGCTACGTGCGTAAACGTGATCTTCAGATGATGCTCTGTAGTCAGCCGTGAGGGTAAGAGTATCTTAACCTCGTCCATCATGCACGGTTGCTTGTTGTGGTACAGTACTGATGTGTGGTATGTGTTCTGTTGTATATGAATGATGGGATCTGGTTAGTATTACAGTATATGCTCTGTTATATATGAATGATGGGATCTGGTTAGTATTACAGGAGTGTACTGATGTGTGGTATGTGCTCTGTTTCATATGAATGATAGGATCTGGTTAGTATTTCAGGAGTGGCTTTATGGCTGTGTCAAATAGACAGGGTTGGGGTGGGTGCTGCCTGCTGTTAGGGTTTAGGGTTTGATGGCGATAGGATTTGATGTGTAGTATGAGTTCACTGGACTAATAATAAAAGATCTCATGAGGCCAAATGAGAACGATAGCACTGATGTACGAGATCAATGGGTCGAAGGTGGTTTCTGCTGTTAGGGACATAGGGACATAGGGACATAGGAATATATATATATATATATAGGGACATAGGGACATAGGGACATAGGGATATATATATATATATATATATATATATATATATATATAATACCCCGTATACGCTCACCTGCATGGTATCAGTATTGGACTTCCCGTAGATGACTTTGGAGGGCTCCGCCCCCTCGTGTGCGAGTACCTCTATCTTCACGGCAATGTTTCGTGCATGGTTACCTCGCTGTCATTGGATCAAATGAAGTATGCTCAGCTATCTCAGCTACGTCATCAGTACATATACATCAGTACATATACAAGCCATTTCATGTACACTGTCAAGCCATCTGATACGTACTATGAATTCATCAAGAGTGAGATTGCACCAAAGAATGGGCGTGAGCCACGGACTCAAGATAGAATCCAGGACATTCACAACACACCCACCCAACTCAACAGGACACATTCACAAGTGTAGCGCTTGTGTACTGTCTGCAGAAGCCCACATTCGTATGTCGTACAGTCCCATTGGGTATATCGTACAGTCCCATATATATATATATAGGGTATGTCGTACAGTCCCATTGGTTATGTCGTACAGTCCAATCGGGTATATCGTACAGTCCCATATATATATATATATATATATATATATATATATATATATATATATATATATATAGTGTATGTCGTACAGTCCCATTGGGTATGTCGTACAGTCGCATTGGGTATGTCATACAGTCGCATTGGGTATGTCGTACAGTCCCATTGAGCATATCTTAGCCTTCTATGGCATTCATTGTCCTACAACTCATGTATCTCTACCCTAACACACATGCTCCATATTCCGATCGTACATGTATTTCGTGTACCGTCGTTGCTGTACCCTTATTATCGATGCCCACTCTCTCAGTTGATATTTATTCTCCGCCATGCATGCAGTGCCAGCCATACCAAGTTCTTTGAACGCGCCCGTCTCCGTTACGCGCTAAGACTAGAGTTTATATATATATATATATATATATATATATCCTAACCAACTACATGCGTGCACAGTTGCATGTGGTTGCAAGTATTGAGTTATCTAATCACTCAGTCACTAACTTCCCCCTTGCTTGATACTATACACTAACGCTCTGGTTGGCCGTTCTGGTGCATTTGTTTACACCTACGATTATGATACACACTCGTTGTGGGTATGCATATACCAATGCTCAGAAGACAATGGTGTATGGACGGTTGTACATAAATAACACTACTTGTCTTAAAAGCGGCACAACCTCGAGCTGTACGCATGAGAGGATATCTGCATTAGGCATATGTGACCATGGCAACCACACACCTTGCTGAAGTCTAGTTTGGACGGGTATATATACAGGAAGTTGCTGAACTCCCCATAAGACGAAGTGAGATAGGAGTCGAATTCTGCGAAGAGAGCGGGACACCATGGTATGTGTTAGAGCGCTGCGATGTCAAAGCCGATGTCACTTGGTGTTTAAGAGTTTTGGGGTTTAGGTGTTTGAAACCCTAAACCCTAAAACCCTAAACTCTTCTGATAGCCCCATACGTACAATTGTGGATACAAACACACACACAACGGCACACATACACCATGGACTACGGTGAAGTCATGTCATTCACGGTTCACTCCGGTTGAGGAGTATGGCTTATGATGGAGCCTATCTCTCGGCCCATCGATCCCAAGACATCAGTCTTAGCTGTACACTCTTGAGTATGGTTGAGTATGGATCACATTTAGGCACTGTTGATTATGTTGGCTATGAATACGGACTCTCGAGTCTAAAGGTAGTGGAAGAAGAGTGCAGTGTGGGCACGCACTATGCATATAAAAATTTCCTAACAGAACACAGATAACTACATTAGTATGCGTATGCGCACACACATATATATATACATACATATACATATACATATACATATACATATACATATACAGATATATATATATATATATATATATATATATATATATATATATAATTTTTTTGTGTTCGTACGCGCATTCTCTCTGGTGTATACGTCTTGGGTGTCTCTGACACGTTGCTGTAGCAGAACCCATTGCGCAACACTCACTCTCTCTGTTGTCATGAAAACGCACACTACCTACATCTAAAAACTCCATTAAACACTTTACAAATTACCACCTTGGATTTCTCTGACGGGATGGTCGCCTGCTGGTAAGATGGTGCTGATGCGCCCCAGCCACGGAGTCACACAACTCTCTACCAACTGAAAGGATTGAGCAGATGATACTGAGTGCTTGGGAGGTATGGAGAGTCTAATTGAGTGTCCAATACTTGTAAAATGGTATGCACTCCAAGGGCTATGCAGGTGACATCTAGTATCTGTCTATCTGTCTATCTATCTATCTATCCATCTATCTATCTATCTACACGGATTGATTTTTTGGGGGTATGTATTGGGTGCTTCAGAGCACAGTCCTGAATGGGAACTAGGTTTACTGGTTAGTTTATACGGGGTAGATAAACTGAGGGTAGTTTACCGATTGGTTTATAGTAGGTATATTCTGTGTGGCTTTAAACCAGCCATGAAAGGGGAACTGGGATCACTGGTTGGTTTATACAGGGTAGATAAAATAAGGGTTGCGCAGACGATATTGAATATTCTAACCCACACCGGAGAAGTTAAGTTATATGACACTGACCGTACCTATGCTAAAGCCCCAACACACATATACCTATGAGCGCATACCAACGTATTTACTAGAAAGCACCGCTATACACAGAGACATACCACAGAGACATACGACATACCGCATCCGTACTTAATCGCCTCACGTCACACGACACATAACCAGTCAACTCCCGGGGTTTGCGATAGCTCTGATCCGTCTTTTTCTTCAGAACAGCTCGTAAAACCTGGTTTATCAAGAGTGGTGTGAGACACACACACACACACACACACACACACATATATATATATACATATACATATTTATAAACATATACATATACATATGCATATATATACGTATATATATATATACATATATATATATATATATCGCCGTATGCGTGTGCATTTTAGCTGGTTGAGTGTATGAGTTAGTGTGCATGTATTTGTGCGATTTTTATCTAAACATCTTCATTCGTGTGCGTATGTGATTGTGGCTAGTCATGTATGTGAAACGTACAACGTAGTTTGCACGTATTATTAGCAATAAATGTGCACGTATGTTGGGTTGCCATCATAGCCATGACTGGCATCTTAACTGCGTGTATTGTGTGTAGTGTATGTTCATATGGAGTAGAGACAGCCTAAACCATTGATGTGTGTTAGCTAAAATCTGTTTTTAGAAAGCCTACTACCGGTACTTGATGCAAATCAACAAGCTTATCCTCCACACATAGTTGTGGACCATCTCATGTGCAATACCCGCATACCTACTAGTGTGTTCTATTTATAGACTACTGATATACCTACCTGATACAGATTAGCGTACGAGTACTTTTCCGCATCTGCGCGATACAAAGGTATCTGGTGCACCGGCGTCTTACTGGTGTCCTCTCTGGCACCTGGACAGCAAAAAAATGGACCACAATGTAAAATTAAATAAAAGGACAAAGGAAGGCGTACATTTGTATGATACTAGGTTTTAAACGTGTGCTCCTGTGCTCTTGTTTCGTATAAAAAAAAAGGACCGAAAAGGAGCAATCGACTCATGCATGAGGTATTCTAAGGGGTGCTTGACTATAGTACACCACGCCGTGAAAGGTACAGAACTTTGGCCGGACTATATAGGGAACATGTGACGTACCTGAAATGGCATACACACCCCACGCGAAGGGTTGTCGCAGATGAGTGAAGGGCGTCTCTAAGCCTGCATATGGGACAGAAGGAACACATGTAGTATAAACATAAGTAGTGCACCATGTATATATGATAGTACTCTAATGCATGCAAGACAGAAGGAACACATGAAGTATGAACATAAGTAATAAACCATGTATATATGATAGTACTCTAATGCATGCAAGACAGAAGGAACACATGAAGAATAAACATAAGTAATAAACCATGAATATATGATAGTACTCTAATGCATGCAAGACAGAAGAAACACAAGTAATGTACCATGTATATATGATAGTACTCCTTCTACACTTATCCCTATATCTATATAACTCCTCCCTATAACTTTCCACACAAGAGGAAATGTACTAAAAATAGGTGTGAAGAGCAATATACCTACCTTGAGCATATTTGTCAAATGCTTTTTTGGCGGCTGGATCGGAGTACGGGTCTATGGCTGCGTTGATTTCTCCCTGGAAACTCTTCTCAATCTGTAGCGCAGGCAGCGAAGGCAAACCACAAACATCACTCACAGAAAGAAATGGAAATGGGAATGCTATGCGACGGTTCAGGTCTCAGCTCTTGCTTTATGTAATAATGGGGGTGTGTGCGTAAGGCTCATAGCTATACATATATATATATATATATATACATATATTGATACATATATACACGTACATACACATGAACACACACGCACACACACACACACACACACACACACACACACACACACACACACACACACACACACACACACACACATATATATATATATATATATATTTATATATATATATATCCACGAGTACGTAAATATCTCCATATGAGATACACACACTCTCTAGACATATCGCATATACAGAAGGTCCTATTCTTGGGTGCACGGGTGTATACCTTGATGATCATAGCGATGTCTTCCAGTCGTGCTCTGGGTGTGATATGGAACACAGCACTGTGGCTGGTAGTAGCCCAATGGACACTGTAAGTTGTGTGGGTCAGTTCGTTGGTATAGAGTTCAATATGGTGCATCGTTTACTGTAGAATAAACTCGGGGGGGGTTTTTAGGGGTTTGAGGCTATGGTTTTGGTTTACAGATAGGGTTGAGAGGTGTAAGTTCTTGGAGGGGTGCATAGATCAGTAGTGTTAAAGTGCTCACAACAGTGACTTTCGCAATGCTTTGATAATCAGGAATGTTTATAAGTTTATTTTAGGGTGTAGAGGTTTAGGGTTTATGATCAGGATTGGTTTTCCAAGAATAAGTGTCTGTCATTCAGGGAGATCATATCCATGAAACCCGTGTGATGGTTTATAGGATTAAACTAAAACCCGTGTGGTAGTTTGTTGGATTAAACTACTGGTGTCTTTCACTGTGGAATGATTGATACATAACATAATTTTGCAAACTTCTTCAGTCAGTTCAGGGTTTAGGCTTTATTACCTCTTTTTTGTTCTATTTTCAAGAGGCTATGTATTGTAAAGTAGAAGTTTCGTTCTACCCTAATTCATCGGACGCGTTGATGTAATTGGCCTTTGTGTGGGTGATGAATTAATGTGTCCTATTACAGAAATCGTTTGACTTGGGCGGCACAGGAAGCGAATACCAAGGGCAGGTGATATATACATGCATGAACGTACAAATACAGCCAAGTAAAACAATAGACATTCAGATAGATACATATACATGAACGTACAAATACAGCCAAATAAAATAATAGACATTCTGATAGTTACACATGCATGAACGTACAAATACAGACAAGTAAAACAATAGACATTCTGATAGATACATATACATGAACGTACAAATACAGTCAAGTAAAACAATATACATTCTGATAGATACATATATATGAACGTACAAATACAGCCAAATAAAATAATACACATTCTGATAGTTATACATGCATGAACGTACAAATACAGCGAAGGAAAACAATAGACATTCTGATAGATACATCTATATGAACATACAAATACAGCCAAATAATATAATATATATTCTTATAGATACACATACATGAACGTACAAATACAGCCGGGTAAAACAATAGACATTCTGATAGATACATCTACATGAACGTACAAATACAGCCAAATAAAATAATATATATTCTTATAGTTACACATACATGAACGTACAAATACAGCCGGGTAAAATAATATATATTCTTATAGTTACACATACATGAACGTACAAATACAGCCAAGTAAAACAATAGACATTCTGATAGATACATCTACATGAACGTACAAAATACAGCCAAATAAAATAATATATATTCTTATAGTTACACATACATGAACGTCCAAACACAGCCAAGTAAAACAATACACATTCTGATAGTTACACATGCATGAACGTACAAATACAGTCAAGTAAAACAATATACATTCTGATAATTTCACATGCATGAGCGTACAAATACAGTCAAGTAAAACAATATTCATTCTGATAGTTACATATACATGGACGTACAAATACAGTCAAGTAAAACAATATACATTCTGATAATTTCACATGCATGAACGTACAAATACAGACGGAAAAAAACAATAGACATTCTGATAGATACATCTACATGAACGTACAAATACAGCCAAATAAAAAAATATATATTCTTATAGTTACACATACATGAACGTACAAATACAGCCAAGTAAAACAACAGACATTCTGATAATTACACATGCATGAACGTACAAATACAGCCAAGTAAAACAATATACATTCTGATAATTTCACATGCATGAGCGTACAAATACAGTCAAGTAAAAAACAATATTCATTCTGATAGTTACATATACATGGACGTACAAATACAGTCAAGTAAAACAATATACATTCTGATAATTTCACATGCATGAACGTACAAATACAGCCGGGAAAAACAATAGACATTCTGATAGATACATCTACATGAACGTACAAATACAGCCAAATAAAAAATATATATTCTTATAGTTACACATACATGAACGTACAAATACAGCCAAGTAAAACAACAGACATTCTGATAATTACACATGCATGAACGTACAAATACAGCCAAGTAAAACAATATACATTCTGATAGTTACACATGCATGAACGTACAAATACAGCCAAGTAAACCAATAGACATTTTGATAGATACATATATATGAACGTACAAATACAGCCAAATAAAATAATACACATTCTGATAGTTACACATGCATGAACGTACAAATACAGCCAAGTAAAACAACAGACATTCTGATAATTACACATGCATGAACGTACAAATACAGCCAAGTAAAAAAATAAACATTCTGATAGTTACACATGTATGAACGTACAAATACAGCCAAGTAAACCAATAGACATTTTGATAGATACATATATATGAACGTACAAATACAGCCAAATAAAATAATACACATTCTGATAGTTACACATGCATGAACGTACAAATACAGCGAAGGAAAACAATAGACATTCTGATAGATACATCTATATGAACATACAAATACAGCCAAATAATATAATATATATTCTTATAGATACACATACATGAACGTACAAATACAGCCGGGTAAAATAATATATATTCTTATAGTTACACATACATGAACGTACAAATACAGCCAAGTAAAACAATAGACATTCTGATAGATACATCTACATGAACGTACAAATACAGCCAAATAAAATAATATATATTCTTATAGTTACACATACATGAACGTCCAAACACAGCCAAGTAAAACAATACACATTCTGATAGTTACACATACATGAACGTATAGATACAGCCAAGTAAAACAATACACATTCTGATAGTTACATATACACGAACGTACAAATACAACCAAGACCAGAAATAATCAGTCATGTGAGTATTCATAAACGTGTTGTTGGTACAAATGTGCACAGTACACCCATATACATATGTCGGTATACAGTTTTACAAGCATAGCCAATACTGACCTGGCACCGTTGACCTTCTCTCGTGTCTCGTCCGAGTTGAAGTCGAAGTGAAAGTCTTCCGAGATGCGCATATCATGCTCTGCAGAGGGCAA
>LUCW03002188.1:72500-127500 GCA_001586965.3 Sphaeroforma sirkka | reverse complement strand
TGAGTATATGTGCGAGTAGCTGTACATGCGTGTTAAAACACGCACCACTACTTATAGTGTACTTGGATGTTACCACATACAACCCGTCTGGGTGTTTGCATGTGCAAGATACTTGGATTCCGTGCAATGATGGGATTTTTAACAATGCCGTACGCTAATTCAACCGACCCTGACACATTGTTATTCCAGTGCAAGTGTAAAGCAAACTATTCCAACCACAATACAACTGTCACACACAACAGGAATAAGCAACACACTGCCAAGCCCTGATGGAATGATATATTAATAGCCAGTTTGTAGGTCGCACACTCTACAACGAGGACAACCGGAAGGTAGAGTAATCTAAAAATAGCACACGCACCTGTTTCACATCGATAGGGATGTCCTGTTTATTCAGAATACTACTGGGGATCGGCGGTTCGGTGGTGCGAGTTTCTGTATACATTTAGGGCCAGGTATTAGACTGTTCATGAGTTCTCAAAGGAAACTATATTCATTCAGAGTCTCTGTGCAAGCTCAGGGCCAGGCATTGAACTGTTCATGAGTTCTCAAAGGTAATTATATTCAATCGGAGTCTCTGTGCAAGTATTAGGCTGTTCACGAGTTCTCACAGGAAACAATATTAAATAGTCGTGGCAAGCACTTCCACTCAGTTCATAGAGAGGATGATAGTGGCCATCAAGCCCAACCACTAACTAAAGCTAAATCCACTGAGCCGGTACTTAAAATAGTTACAGGCATAGCTTACCAGGCACCACGGTAGACAATCATTTCAAATGTGTATCTATAAACAAGGTTCGAAGACACGCCCGTGACATGTTTAAAAATGTACATATACCGGTCAAAAGGTTTGCTCGCAAACTTTCTCGAAGACATTTACATTCGAAACCATCAAACAAAATATACACACACACAACAAGCACAAGCGCACGACAATACATAACTCTAAAGCCTTAGCACACCTCTTTCATATCGTTCAACGACAAACGCATCGTCAGGTAAGCGCACCAGTTCAGGTAGAGAATCACGACGAATCTTCTGTTGCTGAGAGGTCAGTAGCTGTGTAGTAGGTGGCAATGAGTATTAGGTATAAACATGACTTGAACTCTCCCATAAGAATATATATATATATATATATATATATATATATATATATATATATATATATATATATATATATATATATATATATATATATATATATATATATATATATATATATATATATATATATATATGATATGAATATATGAAAATATGATTATATATATATATACACATCTATATATACACACACACACATATATATATATAAAATAAAATGAAACAAAAAAAAGAAAACAAAATAAACAAACAAACAAACAAAACAAAACAAATATATATATATATATATATATAATATATTATATATATTTATATATATATTATATATATATATATATATATATATATATATACAATATATATATATATATCTTTTATATCCATATATGCATGTGTGTATGTATGTATGTGTATGATATGTATATATATATATATATCTCTTTATATCTTTTATATGCATGTATTATAAACGTATGTATGAATATATGTTTTATAAAATATCTGCATATATTTTGCATGGCATATATATTATATGTATACATGTATATACATAACATGCACATACAACATGTGTACATACATATGCATCATTATGTATATATATATTATATATATATATATAATATATAATATATATATATATATATATAACATATATATGCATATATGTGTATATATATATATGATATAAAATGCATATGTAACATGTGTGCATATGTATGCATATAATATACAATCAACATACATACATACGCATCAATACATCATCATCATCATCATTATTATGTATATATGTATATATCAATCTGCATATACATATACATACACACATCACACAATCACGTAACAATATATATATATATATATATAAATATATATTATGCGCATACATATATGCACACACGATGTCACATCATGTGTATATAAATATATATATATGTGTATGTATATAAAAAGATGAATATAAAAACGTATATGGAACGCATAGAAAAATAGAAGAAATATAGAAATATAGAAAACATATATATATATATATAACACCACTACATATATATATACATATATCTCACGGTTGTGTATATATGCATATGCACACATTGCCAATACACAACAATACAATACACACATCACGCACATCACACATCACGCACGCACATCACATCATCATGTATGTATATGTATTATATATATATAGATCGATCATATAATAATATATATGTATATAAGAATATTCATATATCTTGCTTTTTATATATATGTATATATTGATGCATACATCACATCACATACATATATATATATATATATATATATATATATATATATATACATACATACATATGCATATATATATATATATATATATATATATATATATATATATATATATATATATATATATATATATATATATATATATATATATATATATATATATATATATATATATATTTTATATATATAAATGCCTGCAAAAGGATATAGAATAAAAGTTGTGTATACACGTACATACAGTAGAAGATTTGGATGTAAATACATTGCAAGGCCTTTCACATACTATATACAAATCTGTATATGGTCACCTGTGTTCGATTGTAAATAGGTTAAATGTATATGTAAATGATCAATACTAGCGCATACTCAACTGGACCTCCATGCACTGGAAAAGACCAATGCACATCATACTCACCTTTTCATACTCGCAAGTGATAGACGGTATCTTCTGTAGGGCTTTCTTCTCCGGTACTTTCGGTGTCATAGATTGCTTCTCACTGAGCCCTGAGGGAGAATCCAGTTCAGAGGTGGCGAACACATTCTCCTTGGGTATCACTTTGGCTGGAAGAACTTGTGTGAAATTGGTCATCGCTCCATTCTGGCCTGCTGTGTGGTGCACAAACGTCTCATGGCACACATCGATAGTGGGTCGATCGGGCGCCTGCGCTTTCTTACCCATAGTTATTCACTTTTAACTAGATTTTGGATAGAAACTGAACTAGATCAATCGTACCTAACGAATTGTGTTAATCAAGAATAATAGCAATAGTTATAGCAGATATGCTGATTTCCAGTAGGTTAACCACACTCCACACTGACTATGTATACCAACGATTGCAGTACGAGGGGTCTGCTCATCACCGTGTAAATATGTTAATCTAGATATGAAAATAGGTCTGTTAGCAGATACACTGATTGCTCTTTAATGTACGAAGGAAGTTGGAGTATAGAGTGGCGTACGAATACACTCTCGTACTTAATGAGAATAGTATAACTCGACGGGTTTCAACTTTTTTTATATGGAGCGACCTTCTCTTATCATTTCGATCTCGTTGCTACGTTCGAATTGTTGTGCTGTCGCAAACTACTCTAAATGTCCTCAAATGTCCGCTAAAAGATAGCGTAGTTGTAGTAGTGAAAATGATTTGCGACATTTGTGTACAAAATGATGACAAACTACCTGGTCGTTTCGATGTCGTATTTATAAAAGTATATAATTATGTAACATTGGGGCCTCATGGGGGACTGGGGGTTTTATTTTATTCCTCGCAGGGGTTGTTATGTGGGCGGCCGGTATGTATTCAGATTGTAGATTTGTCGACGAGAGAGTTCGAAGCAAATACGTGTTTTGCGTAAATAGTACGTTTTATGTTAACGCTTAGTTTTGAAATCGTTTTCCCGTTTTCAGGTAATATTATAGAAGCCAATTCCAAAAACTAATCTTGTTTGGATCTGTAGTATATAGACCAATTAATATCACGAAACCGCCCGTCTTTGGCAAAAAAATAGTTGGCGGGCTGTGCCAAATAAAAGGGTACCCTTATAACGTATGAAGACGTAGTACGCTTTATGAACGCTTCAACTTGAAAGTTGTTTACATAAATACGACTACATTCAAATAGGAGACTTTTTCGGAGTCTGAAAATTTGGAAACCGATATTGGCCAATAAAAAGTGCGTTTGAGAACAGTGATTCTATAGGCTGCGATAAACCCTTCAGTTGGCAATTGTTTAGCGTTTCTGATTTTCTGTGACAGCTGGGAAATTTGTGATATTTTATTCCTTCGGACAATAGTCCGATCAGGCACTCTCGTGGAGGGTCATGATTTTACTATATAATACATTTTTTTGTGATTTTGTGTTCTGAGGTGGGAAATTCGTGATATCATGTAGGGGTGGTTGTAGGGGTGGTTGACTTTATGCGAAGAGTGGTATATGTAAATACATGATGAACAAAATGTATAATTCAGGAAAAATGTCTGATCATGGCTTACATCTATCTACTTGCGGATACCGCACTCGGGAATGAAAATATTCAACCAGCCACCAGCATTACTAGACGATGATCCGCGAATACGTAGATCTGGTGTAAGTAGGCGAGGTAGCAACAGGAAGTAGGCGAGGTAGAAACAGGAGGTCATGTGAATGGGTACAAAACTACCACAAACAACAAATATATATATATGCAACATACAAACACACCCATGCATCACACAAATACACTGCAACATACAAATACACCATGTAAACAACATGCTAATACACGTTGGCTACGTACAACGTAATTTTTAGTGTTTTAGTGACCCCGTCGCATTGACACTGCAACATACAAATACATCATATAAACAACATTCAAATACATGTAGGCTACGTACAACGTAATTTTCAGTGTTTTAGTGTCCCCGTCGCATGGGTGATAACCGTCAGTTCCATTTGCCGGAACTATGAATATCAATTAATATCACGAAATTACGCATACGAGGTATAATAGACCTCTGTACATCATATAGAGAGCATTTCCTGCACTGTGTCAAACATCTGGCTAGGACAAGCGAGGTTAGTTTGTCGGGGACCTACTGTCTTCTCCGATCATCACGACACGCAAATTTAATGACTAGACTGTCTCTCTAAAACCTTATACGAGGTAGCGTGTATATGAGTATCTAAGTCTTCAGTGTGACTGTGATCACTTAATAGATAGTGGAAATCGAGTAATTTTTTACAAATATACACCTATACTAGTACTATGAAGGTACTGGCTACCATTAATAAACATGTATATGGACTAAACCAAGCAAGTCAAATAGATGAGACGGTTAGCGACTAGTCGTCAAAGACTCGAAGCCCCTCTAGTGTTTGATCTCTGCGTAAATACAGATGGCAATGTTTGCGAATACTCTCGTCCAAGCTACATAGTTCATATGTGTGCTAAATGAAACTCAACATTGTAATTATTAGTATTTTGTGTCCTACACATGCGTAGAATCATTAGAATGCCAATCTGCACTGTCTGCAGTCTGCTATGTGTAAATACCTAAAAAAATATATAGTTATGTAATACGGACCGAACTGAATATAGGCCTCATTCTTTTTTTTCTCAAGAATATATTGTATTCAACTTGCATTGTGCTCAACCTATGCCTCACAAATCGGGCTTGTGTGAGTTATGAGTTGAGAGTTGAGAGTTGAGGTGAGACAAGACTTTGTTCAATTTTTAATATTAAAAAAACAAACAATTTTATAATTAGACAACGACATCGTGAGTGACTGTCCTGACTCCTGAGTCTTGACACAAGAAGTTGGGACTTCAGAGTTGAGAGCCTGGCCCTGGGCCTGAGGTCTGAACCGGGAGCCTTGAGGCCTGATGCCCTGAGGGCGGAGGGCTGGTCGCTGGCACCAGACGGGTCCACTTTCTATATTTCTAAAAACAATACATAAAGTCCACCAATCAGTATTTATTGGCCATCATGATACAAAATATTTTGAGTAGTGCTTTTTTTTAAAATACAAAAGTGCATTTATTTATTATGTCGTTTTGTTTCAAAACAAAACAACCAAATATATACACAACAACTGTCAACTATCTTTGTAAACAATGTATTTAGTATTTACTCCAACAAGTAGCAAGTGGGTGCCGCGGTTCGGGCCCCCTGGGGCTGTTGTGAACTTGTGGCCCGGGGCGGGCAGCGGGGCATAAATCGGATATAAATACTGATTCTACTCCTGAGAGTCGAGAATATTTATTGATTATTCAGAGGCCAAAGAGTGAGATGGAGAGTCCCCGAGAGTGGCAGTGCCAGCCTGCAAACGTCATATTGTTTTATATAAAATACGCAGCCTAAAACATTTACTGCTTTATCAAAAAAAAGAATACAGAACGCTTTGTATATAAAATTCAGTGTGTACATTTAAAATCTTGAAAAATTATTTTTATACGTATGTCTCCGTTTTGTGTTTCAGTCTTTCAGATATTTATTCAGCACCACTGTTGAATGAACGACTGTTACCGCACTGATTCTATAGAGTATTTTACTCTTTAAACTCCGAGTCTTTCTCTGAGTGAAGTTGTGAACAGAACGTTACTCATTGAACAGAGAAAATTCCGCAAATTTTCCGGCATACATACCTTAAAATTCTCTTGACTTTCATTGAATTCAAAATAAAAAGAATAACTCTCATTTGAAATAAATAAATTGTTTTCAAGCGCAAGAGGGGAACAAGTCCTGGCTACAGAGTACAGACAGTCAGACACTGAACAGAGTATTTATCACTAAAAGCTTTCGCTATTAGGTTCCTCAGAACTTTGTTTATTCCAAATACGGAATAAAGTGAAGCTTTTTATGCCCATTTTGAGACGCTGTAAATGAATATAGAAAGGCTTGATACAAGAATCACGATGTGATATCAGTAGTAGAAGAGATATGGTTATTGGGGGCTTCCCCAAACCCCCACCCCCCCCAACAGCAACAACATAAAGAAATTGGAAATCTAGACCCAAACGTGAACCAAAATTAAAGTTGCAATGTGCCTTCTCACCTAGGCTTCTAAATTGACAAAAGAAATTGGAAATCTAAACTCAAAACGTGAACTAAAATTGAAGTTGCAGTCCGCTTTCGCAAATCCAATAAGAGTACGAAAACCCAAAAACAAAAATAAACATATCCCCCTCATTTCAGCGCTTTTAGTTCCCCACCGATGTCAGAGATCTGGGTTTGTGGACTATGCGGCTGTGCCCTGTATGAGGCTGTAGGCTGTAGTCTGTAGCTCTGTATACTGTATAGTGAAGACTGTAGACTGTAGAGTGTAGAGTGTAGACTAACAGTCTACTCGCTAGAGTAGACTACAGGCCTGTAAGGCTGTAACACAGCGACAATAAATACATATAAATACAGTACTGAAATACTTAGTAGAATCAATGCGCCTTTTTTTATAAAAAAGGAGTATTTTAAATATAAAGATGTAAAAAATCACAAACGTCGAATCGATTTGTCGAAGGATGGAGAATTGGAGATTTGAGAGTCGAGAACTCGAAGATCTTGTATTTTTCAAAAATTACGACCCTATTTTTAAATATGCAATTATGAACTTGAGATTCGAGAACAGGCGGACTCGATATTTTATTAGTCGAGAACTCGAGATGACTCATGAGTTATTTTTGAGTATGACTCATGACTCATGAGCCAACAAAATGTGCATTCACCAGGGGTTAGTGAGCCTATGAGGCTAAAATATAATATTTATAAATTAGCCAATAAATTGAAGTTTTGCCGAATTGCTATACGTTTTTTTTTGGGACAAAAAACTATGTTGTACAATATGTACATACAGTCAAACCTCTTTAAGATGTCTACCTCTTTATATGTTCAATTTCTATTTAGGCCAACCCTATATATGACTCCAGGTCGTTTTAGGCCGGTCCTGCAGCCTGCTCTTGGGGGTCCGACTAAAAAGTATTTACATGTGTGTATATTTCACCTTTCACCTGCACCAGTACGTACTACAATAGATCCTGATGGGAGACACTTCTAGGGATGAACGCTGTTGTGCGAAAGAGTGCACTACAACGCACCCAGTGGGTGGTGTACACAAATGTGCTGGTTGCGATCGAGGTATGCATGCCTTTGTGGCGGGCATCTTGGTGAGAGGTATGGCTCAAATTCAATCGGTTACTACATGTCTACAGATAAATGCCAGCCACCGAATGACCTGTGGGAGTCTGGTTCTTCAATGACAAACAGACAGAGCTAGACAAATCGACACAGAACGCACCTACAACGAGTGAACCAGGCGGATCGATACCACAATATACATCTGAGCAGGATGTATCGTCTGGTATGAATAGAGTATCTAGTATGATAATAGATAAGCTCACTGTTGGTAAGAAGAAGAAAACATATAAACAGACTGTATTATCAAAGGTGAGCGCCTAGGACAACTCCTGGTGTGACCCATGTGTCATAGGCTGGACCCCGAACCTGAGGGCATGAAACTGACCCAGACTTGACTTACCTCTATTTATGCAAATATTTGCCCATCCCGGGAACCAGACATATAAAAAAAAACTAAAAGAGTTTTGAAAAATATTCAAACCCTTAAAAGATACAAAATATGTACTCATAGCGGCATAGCCTTCGAAAAAAAAAACATTCTATATTAAATTACTACATACCAAAAAAAAAGTCAAATGTACATTTGTCCTAAAAAATATACCACAACGTATAGTCCCCACTCCCCAGTCTTCACTTCTCAGGACTCCAGGTCCCGAGGACTTCATATATTTATTTTAAAAAACGAGCAATTTTATTACAGGGCGCAGGGTCCTGTAGGCGTAGGGCGCAAGCATATCATTGAAAAATAGCAGTAAGAACTTCAGGCTAAATAAATACCAATGCATTTGCCAGTGCCACTGCCATCATGATGAATGGGTGAACAATTGAAATAGTGCCGCAGACCCGCAGTGGTGGCAAAGTATAAAATATTTCAGGCTAATATATATTTTGATTTGTAATTATTTTGTAAAAAAAACCTAAATCGAATAGTAGTGAAGTCTCACTAAAATTATTTATTTACGTATGTCCTTTTGTTTCTAGTATTATTAGAGGCTGCAAGGTTTTTCTTTGAGAAACAACAAATTGCCCTCATTGCTCATCATGAGTTCATAGCTCATATTGTTTCTATATCTGCCAACCGAAATTATGTTATATATATATAGAATATATAAGCGATATGTTATTAGGCGCTTCGAATGTGCTAAATTGGTTTCAAAAATATAGACTCCCCCTCTCACTTGATTTTGGACTTTCGGTATATCTGCGACTTACAAATTTGGGTGCATACTCCGGACTTTTTAGCCTAAACTCTCGCATATGTAAATACATATTTTAAAATATATACTTCTTGAAAAACATTGCTGGTTTGTAGAAACCCGCAACTCGTAAGCGAAGAAAACGTACTGATTATATATATATCCTGTATTAGCCTCTTCCCAGTCCCGAGACTCCCCACCCTTCCCAAGATTTTGGTCCGCCAAAAGATCCTAAACTAAATTTATAAAAATTAGCTAAATTATAAAATTTTAAAAATAGCTAAATTATAAAATTTCATAAAATATGCTTCTTTGTTACACGCAACTATTCAGAGATTTTATACTAATTTTGTCGCAATACCTCGCTGCGAACAATCATTGGCTATGAATCCACGTATTTATATCGACTATTGTTTAGCCAATTATTACATCGCTATTTGTAAATTATAATATTTTGCATAGTTTTTTAAAATGAAGTTGTTTTTTTTGTAACCTGGATGAGTGGATATTAGACATTTTAAACTTTCATTTTGAAACAACTAAAAATTCGGAGATATTCTACATCAACCAATAGATCGTGTAATAAATATCGAGATCATGCACCGGAGATGGTTGAAAATGTAAATACATTTTTTTTTTGGTGATGTAGATTGATTTTGTTAGTTTATAATTTATTCGGTCAAATTACATAACCCTCTAAAAAGAGAAGAGGACTTAGAATTAACAAACTACAGGAGATCGAACTAACGTCCGAAGGACGAAATTATCTATATCTTGAAACAAAACAGAAAATAAAAACAATATTTATAAAAACCGGTTTATTTCTAAAATAAATGCGGCATGCAAAGTTGCCCCTCCCCCCGGCCCCCAGTCCCCAGTGTCACCACACTCGCGGATGAGTCACGAACTCACCATACCCAACAAGTAAATAGCAATGTATAAATATTTATTTTAGAGTAGAGGCTATTTTGACCGAAAAGAGTTATTTAGAGCTCAGAGCCTCAGAATAGCCAACTCAGACATATCACCATCCACCCCCGAAGCCCCGCGGGCCCCGAGGCCCGAGCCCCCGAATCCCCGACTACGACGTCTACGCAGCGTCACCAACTCCCCATTCACTCCAGCGGGTCCAGGCCGCAGTCCATTCTTTTAATTTTATATATATTTACCCTGTGCCTGTGTCCAGCGACTTTATCATGAGTTGCCGCCTTAAGATTTATTTCAGAATTCTGATGCAAGTTTCAAATACACATAGAAGTCTTTGGAGATCACCAAGTCTTTGTAGTTTTGAACACTCTGGACAACATATATACAGAGTGCCTTCCCAACTTGGAACGACATACGAGTTTGTCATCAGTACGAAGTATATTAAGCAATAATGCAATCTGTACTTGAACCATGCCGAAGTGCAGCCGAGGACAGCTGCACATGCAACAGGAAACCCTCAACAGAGAAGCTTGGACTTAAATTAATGAAATATAGCTCAGGCTATCACCAAGTAATCGAAGTACTACAACACGGAGCTACGTCTATTGTTATGTCCGGAGTCAACCCGCATACACACGAGCGAGTAGCTATCAAGCAGCTCAAAACAGATGAAATTACCACAGAGGCACTTGTTGAGGCCATGAGACGCGAAATCATTGCACATGTAGCAATGGAAGGACACATTAATGTGGGTCGGCTTTTGGGTGTAGAGTTGCCTGTTGTAGACAATAATTCTGGAACTCTTGCAGGAAAACCTGCGCTCATTTTCGAACTGTACGAGCACGGAGATCTACTTGAACATGTCGAAACTCATAAGGGAATACCAGAATCAGTAGCGGTGATTGCAATCAGAGGGGTATGTGAGGCGCTTGCTACACTGCATGAGAGAAACTTAGTCCATCGGGACATTAAATCGGAGAACGTGTGTGTAGGCAATGATGGTTATATCAAACTCATAGATTTTGGATCAGCCCTGAGTATGGGACCTTCGGGAGAGCCTTGGGTTATGTCGGAACGTGATTTCAGGGCGGGCTCCCTGCCCTACCTGGCGCCCGAATTTTTCACCACGGAATCGGGAGAGTCGTGCGATCTGAAGGCTGTAGATGCGTGGGCGTTCGGAATCTTTATATATTCCGTCCTCACAGGGGTGCTGCCTTTCCGGGAAGCTACTTTAAAATGCGCAGACTTTGCGAGGTATAGCCAAAAGGGGTGCTCAGAGACCGCGAACACAGAAGGGGAGAGTGAGGAAGAGAGCGATAGTACTGTTTCCAATTGGCCGGGATTATCACCGCGCATGTCAAATATCATACGAGGTTTGCTCAGGTTGGATCCTGTAGAGCGCCTGACTATAGAACAGTGTCTAGGGTTGTTGTGACTACCTGTAAATACGATGGTCGTCAAAATAGCGACGTCATCAGAATTCGAAAACATAGAAAAAAATGCATTGGAGTATGCATATAAAGTCTTAAATATATAGCCTCACTCGCGCTTCGAAAACTCACTTGCGTCGCTTTTGGGCCTTTATTTTGCTATTCGCAAGTTCTAAGATGGGCTTCTATATAGACATGGTTCTAAATATTTAGATTATAATGATGAACTGTTCGGTCGTACAATGGTGTTCATAGTAGATGTGGGTGTCTAATTCAGAAGGCTATGATGAGGGCTGTTGGTTTTTTTTGGTTTTCATGACATACATAGGTACAGTACACAACTTTAGCTTTTAAAGTATTTGTTGTTCTTGCATCTAGTAGAGAGTTCTAGACTTCTGACTTCTTTAGACTGCATAGTGATAGTTGTTTATCACAATTCGACAGTATCTGCTGCGCAATTTTCTATATTTTATCACGTAATGCGTTCAACCTGTTGGAATTAGCGCTTCAGATTGCTTCTGTCGCTTGTCAGTCTGTCACCTGTCACCATTCACCAATTCACCCTTGGAAAAATTTCATATCCAAATTCTCGTGGCTTTGCTGCCCGGAGAGGTGGGCTATTACCTATTTCCCACAGTATTTAGGTTTTGCCGTGTAGACTCAATACTGCAGACAGTGCAGAGATTATAGCTATTTTGTGTCGTCTGTGGTTGACGTTACAGTCCAGACTGATTGTGATTTTTACAAATGTGAGGAGTTTGAGTGGTATCACGCAGATATTTATTTCGTATCGGAAGCTAGAGAGTATATTGGTAGCGTCTGTATTGTTGCAATTGTAATATAGCGTGACTGGATTAATTCGATCAATTGTATGGCAATGTGACGGAGACAGTAATACTGCAGTGTAGCCAGTAGTCTTATAGTATGGACAGTAGTACTGCAGTATAGCGTAGTTTTATGGTGTGGACAGTAGTGACACGTCGTAGACAATGGCAGCACAGCGCAAGCAGTAGTAATAGAAAGACACTGGCCAGTATAGTCTCTCGGAACGTATAGCAGACTACTGTAGGTGTGTGAAGACTGTACTATTGGTATTAGTATAGACTGCGCAGTAAGTATCAGTGTTGACTATGTAGTAAGTATTAGTGTAGACTATGTAGTAAGTACTAGGTTTAGTAGACCATGCATTTATTAAGCATGGGCAGACTTGACATAGTACATATTGCTGTGCAATATGTAGTAAGTACTAGTGTAGACTACGTAGTAAATACTAGTGTAGGCTGTGGTGTAAGTATTAGTTTAGACTATGTAGTAAGTATTATTCAGTTTAGGCCATTCAAAGTGCATACTAGTTGAGACTATATAGTAAGTTAATATAGACTATGCAGTAAGTATTATTCAGTTTAGGCTTCTCAAAGTGAGTATTAGTTGAGACTATTTAGTAGGTTAGTATAGACTATGTAGTAAGTATTATCCAGTTTAGGCTATTCAAAAGGAGTATTAGTTGAGACTATATAGTAAGTTAGAATATACTATGTAGGAACAATTAGTTTAGATTATATAGCAAGAAATAGTGTAGGCTATATAGTATTGGTATTAGTGTCGACTATGCAGTAAGTATTAGTTTAGACTATATAGCAACTATTAGTGTACACTATGTAGTAAGTATTAGTGCAGACTATATAGTAGGTATTAGCGTAGACTATTAAGTAAGCATTAGTGAAGACTATGTAGTAATGAATAGTGTCGACTAAGTAGTAAGTTTTAGTGCAGACTATGTAGTAGTAAAGTTTGTAGTAAGTATTAGTATAGATGTGGAGTTTATGTAATGAGTATTAGTGTATACTATGTAGTGAGTATGAATATAGACTATGTAGTAACGTATTAAGTTAGACTATTTAGTATGCATTAGTGTAGACTATGTAGTAGGCATTAGTGCAAACTATGCAAAAGCAAGTATTAGTGTAGACTGTGTAGTATGTATTAGTGTAGACTGTGTAGTATGTATTGGTGTAGACTATGTTGTAAGTATCAGTATAAACTATGTAGTAAATATAATAGTGTGGACAACTATGTAGTAAGTATTAGTGTAGTCTATGCAGTGAGTACTAGTCTAAACTATGTAGTAAGTAATGGTGTGTACTATGTAGTAATTATTGGTGTAGACTATGTAGTAAATATTAGAATAGTTTGAACTATGTAGCAAGTATTAGTGTAGACTATGTGGCAAGTATTAGTATAGACTATGTAGTAAGTATTGGTTTAGACTACGCAGTAGGTATCAGTGCAGACTATCTAGTAAGTATTATTTTCGACTATGCAGTAGGTATTAGTACTATAGTAAGTACTAGGGTAGATTAAGTAGTAAGTATTAGTATAGACTGTGTAGTAAGTATTAGTTCAGACTATGTACAGAGTATTAGTTTATACCATATAGTAAGTATCAGTGAAGACTATGTAATAAATATTGGTCTAGACTATGCAGTAAGTATTAGTTTAGACAAGTATCAGTTTCGACTATGTAGTATGTATAGTGTAGATTATGTAGTAAGTATTAGTTTAAACCATATAGTATGTATCAGTTTAGATTATATATAATTGAAAGGATAGTGTAGAGAAAATACAATACATCCTACTCGTGAAATCCTCACCGATCTGCACTGCCCATCGCCTCTGAGTAGGCATACTATAAATCTCGCAGTAGATCAGAGATTCGGATTTGAATTGCGCACGTGATATGTTGCGTAAGATAGGAACAAACTCGATATGATCACCTGAGACTGAGGACCCGATAGTCAACTCTACATGTATTCAGAGGCAAACAATATTTTCATGCGATTTTTGTGAAACTACAACTGAATCGGTTGTGGGACTTTATTTAGTTCTTGGTCCTTCAAGCCATAGCCCCCTAACTTATACTAACTTATACATTCAAGCACTAGTCCAATCAGGGGTTTATTTTTGAATTATTCTTTCTCTACTAGGAGAGGGTTATATTTGGAGAGAGTCATATTTCAGGTGTCAGGTTGAGCAGCACAGAGAACGTTGGCGCTCGACTTCACTGGAGGTTGCAGAGAGGCCACGAATTACGCTCAGTAGAATGACAATTGACAATTGACAATTGAATTGACAAAACGTGACAGAGTCGTGCTACTATATAACTTAGGGACGTGTTACTATAGTAACGAATAATACTTTCAGGGAAATATGTTACTATAGTAACAGGGTATACTCTCAGAGACACAGTGATACTCCTATCTCGCCAATCGACGAGTGAGCTGGACACAGGTGGGTTCTGTTGCGGCTACAGTGAGTGAAGCCCTGCGGGTGGCCTATGAGCAGAGAAGATCTCAAGCGGTTGCAAGCGATTGATCCAGGATAGACTCTAGTGGCAGAGCACGTGGTATTAGTACTGCACTGGGTACACCGGACTGTAATCTAGGTTTCACACGCCGTTGATAGAATACGAAGCGGGGTGTGGGCTCGGCAGGCGAGTTAGTTGCGCTACGAAAGACGGTGAACAGGATCAAACACTCAAGATCAGAGGGATTTTGCAGAGCCTGATGAATGAGATTGGTACAGCTCATCTCAGTGCACTGCTTTAGTGTCACAAAAAACCAAGCTATACAACAGTTGAGGTTTAAAAAAACGCATTGAGTGGCCTAGGGATTGGTCTGTGTATCTCTCTAGTACAAGCAATCAGATTATCATGTTGTATAACACCAACATCCGAGTATGGCCAGAGAACACCCAGCGACATAAACACTTCTTAAACGGCGCATACCACATTAGTATAGGTTGCGTATTGAGTACCAGCGAGTTGGCACAGGATACCTCGACATGGCTTGTGTGTGGCTGTGTGCTTCTTGTGGCTCGTATGCAAAATCAGCTATTTTAACGTCTATTTATCAGTATTTTCTATTGAGTTTTAACACCCCATCCATATACCAAGATTAAATCGGGCCGAAAATTAAGAACCGTTCCTGACTAGCTAAATCTGAAATTCTATTTATTCCCAATATTTTTTGGCATATTTCAAGACTAAGTATTTTGAAAATGATCTGCGAAGGCACCAATTCGCAGTACAAGTAGAACACCTTTGCGTAGGAGTTTAACAACTACATCGGAATCCTCCAAAACGCGATTATTGGGTCTAAATAAGCATAATTAGTAAGGCTTCAATATTGTCGCCCCCGCACTCACAGTTGAAATCCCAATGTTACAAGGTACATACGTGTTTTTTAAAATACATATACCTTCAACGCAAAAACGATTGATTTTGACGTTTTAACGAGAAACGAACCGAGGGGAGCTAATTAAATTGATTTGTACGAATCGTTCATATACCATAAATATTTTTTTGTAATAGTCTTTACATAAACAAGCAGCAAGAAGACTGCAAGGGAACCCCAATATAGTAGCACCTGTGCTTGTGGCAAAGCAAGCAGTCCTTCACGGAGGAGGCCACGGACGCATGCATTGCAAGTACTCGCCCCCGAAACGGTGTGTATACAGGTACATATATGAAAAGAGTGCATGATGGAGGATCATCCTGAAGAGGAGGACACCTTCATTGGAATGGCTACACTCACACCCAACCAGGTGGATCTGCCATTTAGTGCTGGTGGCTTGCTTGGCGGAACCGCAGGTAAGGACTCACCCGACCACGTGCTCACCAAGAAGCACGTGTACACAAACCCCAATGCTGGAAGTTCGGTACTGCTATACAACCTGCACTCGGACTCTGACGGGAGCGCTGACGAATACGGGGAGGATATTCATGACATAGTTCCAGATGAGAGGTGTGTGCATGGGTTTGGCTGGCTAGTTGGTTGTATCTTTATATTGGAGAGTATATACATTGGGTGGTCTTTGTGTATGTTAGAGGTGTGTGTATTGTATGCATATTTATATCTGTTTCGCTGAGAGTACACGATTTGCGTGCGTAGTCTACTCCTGCCATATATGACCTCAATATGAAGTATGTGTACAGTTGTTGACCGGGAGAAAGTTCAGTACTTATGTACCTAGAGTGACCATGGGCCAAGTATGTGCCAGAGAGCCTGACTGTCTCACTACAGCTCATGTTTTATGCCACATGACGAGTGCCTTGCACACACCTTCCTGGACACCGTTACGTACACTTGTCGACACTCGTTCTCAGTACAACATCGTGCGTATTTTGGTTTGTGCAACGAATCACTTAGCGTACTTTCTTTATATGGCTGAATGCAATCATTGTTGCTATAGTTCTGAGCTGTGTGTGTTCACTTGCTCCATATGGCTGAATGCAGTCATCGTTGCTATAGTTCTGAGCTGTGTGTGTTCACTTGCAACATATGGCTGAATGCAAGCGTTGCTATATTTACGAGCTGTGTGTGTGAGAGCTGACTGATGGATATGTCTTCTGGCGCTCCGCGGCACTGGCGATTACTATAAACTGACGTATGTGCTGATGCGGCTGTATACAAGTGTAGGCCAATCGGTTTCATTGCCTGGATTCTTAAGATATGATTGGCGGTTATAAATAGCTCAACCCGGTGCTGTAACAGAACTGATACACGCTATCTAGCAACACACCGTGCATGAGACGTCCCATGAGCGGGATGTGTAGCCCGACTATGGTACAATAGCGCCCAGACTGATGCTGCATATATATCACTTTGTATTAAGAACCAACGACTAAGAACGTTGTATTTGACTACGGTAAGGATAGACACGCGTGTGGTCCAAGTATGTAATCCGTTCCGTGAACACTGTTGGTCGTTGTAGGCTGCCCACAGAGACTGAGCAAGCGTACCCCATGCAGTTGTGCCAAAAATCGAACGCAAGAACATCCGATGTGCTAGGAAGTATGTAAGCGTGAGCGCATTTTGTAAACGTATGAGTGCATTATGTAAACGTACGAGCCCATTGTAGATAAGTGGCGGTCTCATCTTCACATAAAATCAACAGCTGCGAATAGCAACCGATTATCTAACGCCTTAGAGTGTGGGTCGGCGATTGAGGTTGCAGTTTTCAAACGTATTGTGTGGAACACGCCCACCAGTGACACCTCTGTTATGAAAGCGTTTCACTCAAAGGTCACAATTACGCTCGACTCTCCGATTAAACAACGGAATTGCTTCCTATGGTACGCTTATAGTTACCTCTTATGGTACGCTGCCTCTTATGGTACGCTTATAGTGTGTATCAAATAAATCTGCATCTGCCAAAGTCCCCCGGTGTTAGTCTCCTGAGAAGTGGGAGGTTGTATTATCTTATGGCTCTTGGACTGGATATTGGGTCTATTGCTGTTGGTCTGTGTCCCATTGCAAATGTTCCAGTCCAGCACTTGAGGAGCATGTTTCTGTATACATACACGCTTGCTTGTTTTTATGTAATGGATAGGGTTTAGTAGACGTACACGGATAGCTTGCAGAAATAAAAGAAACTGTATCTATGTGTGCTATGTGTATATTCGGAAGTATTTGCAGAAGAGAATGTATCCACAGATATACGCACGTATAACTTCACAGATGTGCTATCTCGATTTAGAAAATATACTGGAGTCCATAACACTCACACACACCTTGAATCCATGAAATCAAATACAGCTATGAGTACGTATGTACATCGCATCTACACATGTGCATGTACATGTACACACGAATGTTCGTAAGTTACATCCGTGAAACATAACCATGAGTTGATTTGTGTTTAATATTCTATGTTACTGTTTTTCATTGTGCAGAATGCCTACGTGGGTGACTCGTGTACGTGGACGGTTGGGTCTCTCTAGTCTCTCTATAGTGGCGGGTGTGATACTCGTGTGTATAGTTGTGGGGTTGGGTGTGCACGTGCTGCTGTCTGATTCTGGGTCTGATTCTGGGTCTGATTCCAAGTGGTCGAACTCTGGGATGCCCTCTGTGCACATACAGTCGGAAACACTTGCGCATAGTACGACACACACCAGTGATGTAGTAGACGTATTCGCTACTGGGTCTCTTACGGCTGCAACAGAAAGTCTAGACAACATACTACACCCCACTTCTGCCGATGTTGGCTCTACCGCCACTACAGCCACCGCTTCTGTCGACCTATCCACTACCGGCGTTGCCACCCCTTTCACTGAAGTAGGTGTCTCTGGTTCTGTCGCCCCCGTAATAACAAGTACTGCTACCACTACACTCAACTCCCCTACTGCCGTAGCTGAGACTTCAGTAGTCCACCCCATAGCGCCATGCCCGGTCATTGTGTGCGGTGTTTGTTTTGTGAGCATCGCTCTGGGTGTACAGGGACGCCTCTCCGCGTGCGCAACCAGTGACGAGACAGTTGTGGTGGTGCATATCATGGTGAGTACGTACGTCCTGTACGAGCCTATAGTCCTGGGCAACCACGCGGTGACAGGGTTTACCAGCTCAGAAGGCCACACGCCTGCGCCTACCAGCATTACACTTTCGGGCGCACGCTATACCGCCAGTGCCGCGGACCATAGTGCGCCTGTGCTCGTTGCCATGTTTGGCTATCGAGCCCGCGGCGACGGTTGGTGTGTCTCTTCAGACACTTTAGAACAGAGCCACGACGAGTTACGAGAAGTAAGTGGAGGCTCAGATAACCATACACGAAGTGAAGCTCGTGCAGATGTACCGAACGGATTAGAAGGAGATGAGTTATCTATGGTGCATTGGATGGCACAGACAGGCGGGACATTAGTTCTCCAGGACTTGATCTTTGATGGCAACAATCGCATCTTATCGGCTGTGCGGTATGTATGAAGGTGGATTTGGCTCAGGATGGGGAGAACAACATTATCACATAACGTACTATATATATATATATATATATATATATATATATATATATATATATACGCATATATAGATAAATATATATATGATATATATATGAATATATATGATATAAATATATATACATAAATATTTATACGTATAAAAGATATATATATATATATATATATATATGATATATAAATATATACATACATACATACACATGTATAAACATATTTGCACATACCTATATAAAATATATATATATATATATATATATATATATTGGCTACATATGATGTATGTATGTATGCATGTATGTGCATGCATATGTATAATATGTTATACATGCATGCATACATATTATAATATGTATTATATATATATATATTCATATACATACATATATAATATGCATGTATTATACAAAAATAATGGTGTATATATTGTCATATTATTATGTATATAATACATGTATATATTATAACAATGTTGCTATATAACATATATGTATTACTATTATATTATATGATATATTGATATTATATGTATGATTATTATACTGATGTATATGATGTATGTATATATATATGTATTGCCATATGTAATTACATACAATTATATATGTAATAACTATATTATATACATTATTATTATTATTATTAATATTATGTATATATGTAATATTATGTATTAACCAATAACTAATATAATATATATATTACATGTACCATATTACACATATTGCATACATGTGCATGCATGCATGCAATGTACGCAACGTACGTATGTACGTGGGCATGTATATATGGCCATGTATGTATTATTATATTATATATTGCATACATACGTATATATAAAGATTTGAACGTATATATATATATATATATACATGGCATATATGTATATGTATGTATATATATGGCATATATTATATATATATATATATATATATATATATAAACGTATATATATATGTATATATGATGCAGTGTATATTATGCAAATGTATATATATATATATATATGTACGTATGTCCGATTGCGTATGTATATATATATATATATATATATATATATATATATATATATATATATATATATATATATTTGTATGTGTGTTGATACGTTTTAAGTATGCAATTTTTGAATTGTATACATGTTAAATTGTATTGTCATCTGGAAAGTCGCGTCAATACAGGCTGTCTTGTACCCATAATTTTATCGGGAATTGCCTCAGTTGGATTACATTGTTTGTTTGTATTCTTATATTGGATTAGATAACTTTCTTTTTTTATTAGGCACCCGTGTAGGGTTTTTATCAGCGAGAGGAGTATGTATCTTCCTCGGACGGAGTCTTTCTATAAATACGAACGTGAGTGCGATTATAAATGCTTACTCTTAGAATCATGATGTGTTGTGATTATTTCACGTGATAATACTAGAACGTACCATTCTATAGTTACACTTGGGCGTCTGTCTTCTCCTGACCCCACATAAACGTTGAACTATCTGCACACACCCAACAGCCGCACAAATGCCTATTTACACACAGTATTACACATGCTCACACCTCACAGATCAAATACTACCCAGATCATGGACTTCAGTGGTGAACGGGTGACGTTTAAGCATTTCAACAGCAGAAACGCAGTTCACGGGGCCGTGTTGTACTTGCGGCGTGTAGGTAAGACCGACTTACAGACTAGCTGTGTTGTACTTGCGGCGTGTAGGTAAGACAAACTTACAGACTAGCTGTGTTGTACTTGCAGCGTGTAGGTAAGACAAACTTACAGACTAGCTGTGTTGTACTTGCGGCGTGTTGGTAAGGCAAACTTACAGACTAGCTGTGTTGTACTTGCGGCGTGTAGGTAAGACAAACTTACAGACTAGCTGTGTTGTACTTGCGGCGTGTTGGTAAGGCAAACCCTACAGACTAGCTGTGTTGTACTTGCGGCGTGTAGGTAAGACAAACTTACAGACTAGCTGTGTTGTACTTGCGGCGTGTAGGTAAGGTCGACTTACAGACGAGCTGTGTTGTACTTGCGGCGTGTAGGTAAGACAAACTTACAGACTAGCTGTGTTGTACTTGCGGCGTGTAGTTAAGACAAACTTACAGATTAGCTGTGTTGTACTTGCGGCGTGTAGGTAAGACAAACCTACAGACTAGCTGTGTTGTACTTGCGGCGTGTAGGTATGACAAACTTACAGACTAGCTGTGCTGTACTTGCGGCGTGTAGGTAAGACCGACCTACATACCAGTGTCCCTGTGTCACTGACTCAACGTTTCAGCTGGCACGAACCTAGACAATTGAATTGATTCGAGTGTGGACAGGAACACAGTCGCACTATTTCTCGCCCTGTTGGGGTCTCTATATAAATATCTGCCACTGCCGAGGGATGTCAAGGGCGTTCGCGCACATACGCTTGGTATACCAAACGCGTAGCTAGAGGTTGACCTTGTTCCCTGGATATACGCTTCAGTGTTCGTTGCTGTGGTAGCTAGCCGTTAAACGCGGACTCATACATCTTCCTTGTAGTTTGACATGGACTGACAAACTAATATGCCTGTTATGACGGTGTAGGGTCTTGCACCAGTCGCAAGGTACAGGGTAGGTATATTGTGACGAACCCCCTTTGTTCATTTGTTATCCTTTTTTTGTTTTGCAGGAAACTTCAGTTTGGACGGGCAAAGCGCTCTATTAAGTAATGTGGCGGGATGCAAGGACGATGGCTGTCGAGAGTTGGGCGGCTTTTCAGCCCAGTATTGTAAGGTGAGTGTGTGCTGGGTGATATTTTGTATCTCATTTCTTGCCATGCCATGTTTTTTCTGTCATCTCTATGACATTCGAGAGATACCTGAGATTTCTGAGAAAAAAGTCCGACACCCCGTTGGGACTGACCTGCATAAGTTAATGGTGTTTAAAACGGGCACTGCTTGGCCTGTGAGTATAGAATTGTAGGTTACGCTCGAATAGATCTCATACCTCTGCGATGCCGTTGTACTCCCAGGGCTGCACGGGCTATTATGGAGGGGCGCCGATCTATCTCGATACGGTCTCTGACTCATTGTCTATAAAAGGAACGTACCTCAACAACACGGTGAGTGGAAGTGCGTACATGTCTATAGAAGGAACGTGAACAGTAACACGGCGAGTGGAAGTGTGTACATGTCTACAGAAGAAACGCAAACAATAACACGGTGAGTGGAAGTGCGTATGTGTCTATAGAAGCAACGTAAGCAATAACATGATGCGTGGAAGTGCGTACATGTCACGTTATCATTGCACAAACATCTTCTATCTTATATTTCTTGTTCTACTATATAAGCAACGTAAACAATAACACGGTGAGTGGAAGTGCGTACATGTCTATAGAAGCAACGTAAACAATACCACGGTGAGTGGAAGGGCGTACATGTCTACAGAAGAAACGTAAACAATAACACGGTGAGTGAAAGTGCGTACATGTCTATATAAGCAACGTTTACAATAACACTGTGAGTGGTAGTGCATACATGTCTATAGAAGCAACGTAAACAATAACACGGTGAAAGGAAGTGCGTACATTTCTATAGAAGCAACGTAATAAATAATACGGTGAGTGGAAGTACGTACATGTCTATAGAAGCAACGTAAACAATAACGCAGTGAGTGGGAGTGTGTACATGTTTATAGAAGCAACGTAAACAATAACGCAGTGAGTGGAAGTGCGTGCATGTCTATAGAAGCAACGTAAACAATAACACAGTGAGTGGAAGTGCGTGCATGTCTATAGAAGCAACGTAAACAATAACGCAGTGAGTGGGAGTGTGTACATGTTTATAGAAGCAACGTAAACAATAACACAGTGAGTGGAAGTCCGTGCATGTCTATAGAAGCAACGTAAACAATAACACAGTGAGTGGAAGTCCGTGCATGTCTATAGAAGCAAACGTAAACAATACCACGGTGAGTGAAAGGGCGTACATGTCTATAGAAGCAACGTAAACAATACCACGGTGAGTGGGAGTGTGTACATGTCTATTGAAGCAACGTAAACAATAACACAGTGAGTGGAAGTGCATATATGTCTATAGAAGCAACGTAAACAATAACATGGTGAGTGGAAGTGCATACATGTCTATAGAAGCAACGTATACAATACCACGGTGAGTGGAAGTGCGTACATGTCTATAGAAGCAACGTAAACAATAACACGGTGAGTGCAAGTGCGTACAAAGTGCGTGCATGTCTATAGAAGCAACGTAAACAATAGCATGATGAGTGCAAGTGCATACATGTCTATAGAAGCAAACGCATACAATACCACGGTGAGTGCAAGTGCGTACATGTCTATAGAAGCAACGTAAACAATAACACGGTGAGTGCAAGTGCGTACAAAGTGCGTGCATGTCTATAGAAGCAACGTAAATAATATCACGGTGAGTGTTTATATCGCAGTAGTATTGACATGATGCGAAGTTGTAGTAGTACGGTTGCCTGGTAAGCGTCATCTATGTTCGTGCAGCCGGCTATCTCATTCCATATTAGGCTATATGTGTGGCATACAGCTATTTTATTTTATTTTCTTGGAATAGTATAGGATCTATCGTTCGTTTACCTAATTTACTGTCTTCAAATGTACGTAGTTACCCAAGCTGTATCGGCTCGTTCGCACAATACAATAGAATTACTTCAACCACGGCCAGGGTGGCGCTATTTTCATCGGCACGGTGGGCGCCAAACGGGCCCAAATCCAGGGCCTTTTCAGGGGCAACTCGGCTCGCGAGGGCGGGGCGATCGTCATTAACAAGATTACAGGGGGTGACCTCATGCGTATTACAGGTGTATTCCACACTAATGCGGCAGAGGACATCTACGGGTACTGTGGCAGTCGTGGGGGGGCCATTACGGTGAGAAAGGTGGAGAATGCGTCGACGCTAACCATAAACGGTACGTTTGGTATGCCTCATGGTAGGTTTTTGATATCGGAGGGTACGTTTTCTGTAACTGATGGTATGACTTTAATATCTGAGAGTACGTTTTTAATATTCAGTGGTACGTTTTTAATATCTTATGGTACGTTTTTAATATCTACTGGTACCTTTTTAATATCTAATGTTACGTTTTTAATATCTAATAGTACGTTTTGATTTTCAATGGTACGTTTTCAATATCTAATTGTACGTTTTTAATATCTAATGGTACGTTTTTAATATCTATTAGTACGTTTTTAATATCTATTGGTACGTTTTAATATCTAATGGTACCTTTTTAATCTTTAAGGGACGTTTTAATATCTAACGGTACGTTTTCAGTATCTACTGGTACGTTTTTAATATCTATTGGTACGTTTTTAGTATCTATTGGTGTGTTTTTAATATCTATTGGTAATAGCTTATGGTGCGTTTATAATATCTTATAGTACGTTTTTACTATTTAATGGTACGGTTTTAATATCTGTTTCTAATAGCAAATGGTATGTTTTCAATATCTAATGGTACTAAGGGACGTTTTTAATATCTAACGGTACGTTTTCAGTATCTACTGGTACGTTTTCATGTCTAATAGTACAGTGTGGCATCCTTACTTAAGCATGTGTGTAAGGGTGTCACACACAACTGCATTCATATATTTATGACTCAATTAGTGTACGAGACTGTTTGTAGAAAGGTGAAGAATTGTTCTTGTGTAATCCTATCTCTTTGCCCTGCCTATATGCCCCATTACTTTTGCACGGATGCAACACATCACTCAGTTATCTATGGGTTTAACCTTTGTCAGTATATTTCTACCGCGCGTGCGGGTACTACATAGTACTTTACATATCATGACCCTTTGTAGGAAGGGATTCTCTCTGGAAACATCGATCTCCCGGTGGTGAAAAGTTTGTGGGTGAAAGAGTACGGACGTGTTCTGCGAGCTCACTTGCAGACGCAAGAATGTCCGGCGGGACGGGAGAGGGATGACGATTCATTCTCTCTCACACACACTCTCTCTCACACACACTCTCTCTCGCACACACTCTATCTCTCTCTCTCTCTCTCACACACACACACACACACACACACACACACACACACACACACACTCTCTCTCTTTTCTCTCTCCAGAGGGACATGTTTATATTGGTTATTGGCGTGGGGCTTCCTATATTTGTTGGAGATATCAACCTACCCATAGAGTGCTATACAGTGAATGGAGCTGTCTGTGTGGCTGCTCGTCCCAACTGATTATGTAGAGGCTGCTTTACACGTTAATCTACATGTGAATTGCGTGGGCAGTGGCGTAGGTAGGTATATTGTGCTTTTGGGTATAGGGTTTAGCTACTAAAACCCTGTGTGGTTTTTGTTGCTTCCGTCACGGTTGTGTGCAATGGTACAAAATCACCCGGTAACAGATAGATGTGACTGGCACAGACGCGCCTGATATCAATATCTCTCTTAGACTTATATGGGATATAGTTTTATATTATATACAAGCACATTTAGACTGATATGGGATAGTTTCATATTTATACAAGCACATTTAGACTTATATAGGATAGTTTTATATTTTATACAAGCACATTTAGACTTATATGGAATAGTTTTATATCATATACAAGCACATTTAGACTAATATGGGATAGTTTCATATTATATACAAGCACATTTAGACTTATATGGGATAGTTTCATATTATATACAAGCACATTTAAATTTATATGGGATAGTCTTATATTCTACACAAGCACACTTCGACTTATATGGGATAGTTTTATATTCTACACAAGCACATTTAGACATATATGGGATAGTTTTATATTATATACAAGCACATTTAGACTTAAATGGGATAGTCTTATATTATATACAAGCACATTTAGACTGATATGGGATAGGTTTATATTATATACAAGCACATTCAGACTTAAATGGGATAGTCTTATATTATATACAAGCACATTTAGACCTAAATAAGATAGTCTTATAATATATACAAGCACATTTAGACTTATATAGGATACTTCTATATTATATACAAGCACATTTAGACTTATATGGAATAGTTTCATATTATATACAAGCACGTTTAAACTTATATCGGATAGTTTTATATTATATACAAGCACATTTAGACTTATATGGGATATTTTCATATTATATACAAGCACATTTAGACTTAAATGGGATAGTCTTATATTATATACAAGCACATTTAGACTTAAATAGGATAGTCTTATATTATATACAAGCACATTTAGACTTGTAAGGGATAGTTTTATATTATATACAAGCACATATAGACATATATGGGATAGTTGGTACACAGGGAAATAGATACCTATACGTGTGTGAAGGCCTCTGTATATGCAGGATTCACTCAATCACTCAATTGTGAACCAGGACCCCTTTATCTGATCTTGTAATATGGAATTTATTGTATTCCTACCCTGTGGTCTGTAAATAAGTGTGTGTTTGTGTGTGTGCAATGACCGGTGTAACCACCAACACTCACTCTTCCAGTCCCAATACGAACGCAGGTACATTCACAGCCAACAACGGCGGCGCGTTTGGGGGTGTGCTGCGGGTCGATCGAATCACAGAGAACGCTACAGTCAACCTGTACGGCAACTTCACAGAGAATAAGGCAAGTACATAAGCACAGTATAAAAGGCCTGAATATAGGCCCTGTATGTCTTATTGTTCTTAATATATCATATATGGGAGCATCTGTTATTCTCGTATCCTTTATGAGACTTGCTGTCTTGTGGTCATCGTCTGGGGCACCACAGGACTACACGCACGGCAGTAGTTTACGCTGGCGTGAATGTCACCTGAATTTGTCAGTGAAGTACCTGTTGTAAGCCAGATGATCCTGGCGTGAATGTCACCTGAACTTGTCAGTGAAGTAGAGCAGTTGACCTGACCGTCTACAAATGGGCTCAGATTCTATTTATATAACCACATGTGGTGTGCAAAATTCATTGGAATGTCTATAGAGCAGTTGACTTGATTGTCTACAAATGCGCTTAGATTCTATTTATATAAACACATGTGGTGTGCAATTTCATTGGAATGTCTATAGAGCAGTCGACCTGACCGTCTACAAATGGGCTCAGATTCTATTTATATACCACATGTGGTGTTCAAAATCATTGGAATGTCTATAGAGCAGTTGACCTGACCGTCTACAAATGGGCTCAGATTCTATTTATATAAACACATGTGGTGTGCAATTTCATTGGAATGTCTATAGAGCAGTTGACCTGACCGTCTACAAATGGGCTCAGATTCTATTTATATAAACACATGTGGTGTGCAATTTCATTGGAATGTCTATAGAGCAGTTGACCTGACCGTCTACAAATGGGCTCAGATTCTGTTTATATAAACATACATATTGTTTGGCGCTGACACGTGTTCAACTACAACCGAACGTTTTGTTTGGAGCGACCTGCTATTGTCCTACTGTCAATACCTCGTGAATATGGACAGGCAAGACCGTACAAGTGGATAAGGGGCACTGTATTGGTACATATCCCCTATGACTTATTATGACTAGTGAGTTTAGGTCGCTATACACTTTCATAGATGACCAGGCCACCTCACACTCTCTCTACACCAGTCAGTTGTTAAGCTACAAACACTCCATTGGTACATATCCCCTATGACTTATTATGACTAATGGGTGTTTAGGTAGCTATACACTTTCATAGATGACCAGGCCACCTCACTCTCTACACCAGTCATTTGTTAAGCTACGAACATTCAATCGGATACTTCTGCATACTCACTTGGGCATCCAATTATTCTCAACCATTTGTTGACATCCAATCATTCTCAATCATCTGTTGACATCCATCCATTCTCAATCACCTGTTGACATCCATTCGTTCTCAATCATCTGTTGCAACCAATAGGCAACGAGAGGCACCTCTGCCAATCTGCGTTATCTGTCGCGGGGGGCCGTCTTCCACTACGTAGTCCACAATTCCGAGCACATCAGCGACAAGGAGATATTCTTCTCCAAAGACCAGTGCACTGATTTAAGCGTTAGCGATAATAAAATGCTATGTAGGGTGTAATGAACATGCTATGTAGGGTGTAATGAACATGCTATGTAGGATGTAATGAACATACTATGTAGGGTGTAATGAACATGCTATGTAGGGTGTAATGTACATGCTATGTAGGGTGTAATGAACATGCTATGTAGGGTGTAATGTACATGCTATGTAGGGTGTAATGAACATGCTATGTAGTAGGGTGTGATGATCATGCTATGTAGGGTGTAATGAACATGCTATGCAGGGTGTAATGAACATGCTATGTAGGGTGTATTGAACATGCTATGTAGGGTGAAATGAATGATCCGCATATGTGGCGTCAGGTGCATGTGAAATTACCACTTCGGCCGGCAAGATGATAGTGATATAAACGCTAAGCGTTGGATGGTACAAGCTATTATATGTGTTCTTTTGAATACGTACAATCCACATGAATATTAATATGTAGTTAAAGTCCACGACGGATGGTAAATATACACAGGGAGGGGTATATAGTAAAAAGAATAGCCTTGTCAATTTAGAAGACTGTGTTAAAAGGGTTGCGGACGTGGTGTATAGGGTTTAAGGTTTAGGGTTAGGCGTCATTATTTTCTCCTAAAATGTATTGTTAAATATATTAGGAGGCTATGTTTGGAGGCTATGCGTTGGCAACTTGGTATCGCTCCGAGTGGAAGGTGTTACTTAATTAAAAACAAACACAAGAGAAGACGTTTCATATCTTTATAGTCTTGCACACTTCAGGCCAGTGGTGGCAGGGTTTAGGATTTAAGGTTTAAAGCGTTTTGTATACAACGAACGCGCCCCGGTATCATTGCAGTGTCGAGGCCGTTATCATGTGACAGATGGACTGCATGTGCTTGCACGTGGGTGTTGTAGTCGCTCCCCGCTCGAGCTCAGTCACCGTTTGCTGCCCACCACCAATGCCCTATAGAATCATACGCTCGCTGTTACAATAAGGGGCTCGTATATGCTGCTTATACAATCGTACGCTCACAGATAAAATAACAATAAGGGGCTCGTGTATGCTGTTTATACAACCGTATGCTCACAGTTACAATAAGAGGCTCGTGTATGCTGTTTATAGAATCGTATGCTTGCAGTTACAATAAGGGGCTCGTGTATGCTGTTTATACAATCGTACGCACACAGTTACAATAACAATAAGGGACTCGTTTACGCTGCTTATACAATCATATACTTGCAGTTACAATAGGGGGCTCGTGTATGCTACTTATACAATCGTACGCTCACAGTTACATTGAGGGACTAGTGTATGCTGTTTATACAATCGTACGCTTGTAGTTACAATAAGAGGCTCGTGTATGCTGTTCGTGGGGAATCAGAGGGAAAGGCCTTGCCTTTATTGGTTTGTAAAGACGCTCTTGAAAAGGTTTGTAAGAAAGCTAGAGCGCTCGAGGAACGTCCTGTACGCAGCTCTCAACCTCAAAGCGCGTATGTACTGGAGTTGATTTCAAGAACAAAGACTGCGACAAAGGAGAAAGTTATGTAGGAAAGCAATATCGAATACCTTCTCAGGATAGAAAGGATACACAAACACCGTCAAGACAGGAGAAAGTTATGCAGAAAATCAAAATCGAATACCGTCTCAGGATAGAAAGGATATCACAAATACCGTCAAGGAATGGGCCTAGCAAACTCTGGGTGTAGGCGCACAGATCTCAATTAAAATATTCTTGGCAAAATGGCCGTTACACTTTACCAACGTATGCTCAGACTCCAAAGACGTTTACTCAAAGTGGTAGGGCAGCTAGCGCTTTACTAAAGAGATAGGCTATGGGTCATGTGCTGGCAACTACACTGCCAAGCATATAATGAGATAGGCCACAGTATGTGCCACGTGTTCAGGCTGTCTAACCTGTTTTTGCTTTCGCAGAGACAAATATATATATATATCGATATCAAGCGGTATATATATATATATATATATATATATATGTGTGTGTGTGTGTGTGTGTGTGTGTGTGTGTGTATATATATATATATATATATATATATATATATACGCTGTATCCGAAAGCCTTAGGTAGCGTCGTATCACTCTTGGCTGTGCTGGATGGGATGTTGACAATTCGTTATCTCGACCTCTAGCCCTCTCCAGTCATTATACCAATTCATTATATCCTCTCACCGGCAGCTCTCTACTGAACGGTTCCACTTATGCACATACGCATCAGCAATCCTTAGTACAGTATTGTAGTCGGTATGCTACAAGCATTCTCATTCCATTGCCTACACATTTATGTGTGCCCTTATCCATATCAGCAAACCCGCGCTGTTATGGAGACGATAACACTGTTAGAGCTAGTCCACTGGAGGCGAGAGACTATACCACACACACCAGCTAAGGATGTACACATCCTCTATCTTCAGCTGTGTGTCTCTGCCTAGTGCTGCACACGCCTAAGCTAACGCTCTCATATTTGGAGGGGAGGCCAGAGCGCATCTTATCTGCAACAAGGTTACAGGCACTGAGACGCCTTCTGTGTAGAGGAGTTCCTATCGCACGCAATCAATAAACGTAACCCTTACCGTTGACAATCAATAAACGTTTTGGTCGGTGCTTAGAACCCTATAATATGATCCGTTGCCCAAGTTCTAAACGTTTTGGTCTGTGCTTTGAACCCTGGAATATGATCCATTGGCACGTGACCGGGGTGTGCCTGGGATTGATGAGAAACTGCGGCTCCTAAGTGTTGGCTGAGGCGCTCTTTGCATCACGATGTTACTGTGTGGACAGGAATCGCCGACAGGTAGGTAGGAAGGTAGGTGGAATATGCATATTAGTAGTCATAGGTATGTGGTAGGTATGCACAACGTTCAATACTGACATTTAAGTAGTGAGGGACCTTCACTATCCATAGGTAAGTGGTAGGTAGGTATAACATTCAATACTGACAGGTAAGTAGTAGAGGGACCTTCACTATCATAGGTAAGTAGTAGGTAGGTATAACGTTCCCCCAGCAGTTTTCCCAGTATCCCTCACTAGGCCCTGATGCCAGGTAGAGTACCCACCGAACTGTCACATTTCACAGCATACCTGTGTTTGCGTGCCAGTCTGTGCTTCTCCTTAGTCTTTTTATTCGTGATGACGCCCACAACCACCATGGTAGCGCCAAACACCCCTACGAGACATCCAACAAAACACATTCTGCAGTGGAGAAAGTACAAACAAATAAGGTAAGAACAGGCAAAGAAGGTAAGTACAAACACATAAGGTAAGTACAAACAGGTAGGGCAAGTACAAACAAATAAGGTAAGCGCTCTAGTTTACAGACCTTCTACAGAGGAGACAGGACAAACAACCAAAGTGGGCATCTGATAAAACCCACTCTGATAAAAAAAAAGCCACTCTGATAAAACCCACTCTGATGAAAACCCACTCTGTTAAAAAAACCCACTCTGTTAAAAAAATCCATCCTGATAAAACCTACTCTGATGAAAACCTACTCTGATCTGTCTGTAACACGTGTCAGGTAAGATGTCTGCTTGGTGATCACTACCGAGTACGGGACAAATTTCGGCCCCGTTTACACGTTTACGGGTGCACTGCGGAATACATCCAGCACTTGGCGTGTTGCTACAAACGTTATCAACGCGTACAAAATATAATGTGAACACTACATACGCGGTCTGGAAGTCGGTCCGTTTGCTGATGGCAGTAGCCAGCACTGGCCCAATAGTCTCACCCAAAGAAAAGGCCATCTACATAGGATAAAGTGTGTGTTAGGATGAGTATCACCAGGTCACAAGTAATGTATGAGCCATCTCGAAGTAAGTGTTAGGATGTGTACCACTTAATCATAAGTATTGTGTGAGTCATCTACATAGGATGAAGTGTGTGTTAGGATGAGTACCACTTAGTCATAAGTAATGCGTGAGTCAATAACGTAGGATGAAGTTTGTGTTAGGATGAGTACCACTTAGTCATAAGCAATGTATGAGCCATCTAAATAGGATGAAGTGATTTAGTATGCACAGCCAAGTAACTACAATAACAGTACAACTGCACAGACACCCCAACCGATTGTCTATATAAAATACACAGCCTAGAAACTACAATAACAGTATAACTGCACACACACCCCAACCGAATGTCTATATAGAATACACAGCCAAGTAACTACAATAACAGTACAACTGCACACACCCCCCAACCGAATGTCTATAAAGAATACACAGCCAATAAACTACAATAACAATATAAGTGCACAGACACCCCAATCGAATGTCTATATAGAATACACAGCCAAGTAACTACAATAACAGTACAACTGCACACACACCCCAATCGAATGTCTATATAGAATACACAGCCAGTAAACTACAATAACAGTATAGCTGCACAGACACCCTAACCGAATGTCTATATAGAATATACAGCCAAGTAACTACAATAACAGCATATCTGCACAGACACCCCAACCGAATGTCTATATAGAATGCACAGCCAGGTAACTACAATCGACAACAGAACACACACACACACACACTGAACGAACGGCATACACCATCCACAGTGGGCTCGTCGAGCATGCTAGACATAGGTGTAGTACAATTGCCCCCCCAAACACCCCCCCAAACACACATACATTGAAGGAACTAGAGACAATATCCGTAGTCGTCTCCTTATCATCTTCTCCCAGGGAGGCCACCGCCGTATCCACCAACAGCGGCATGGACGGCACCAACGCCAGACTTGTGCCCAGACCCATCAACACCATAGCCACACACACAGGCCACACATGCGCCTGAGTCACGGGCAGCAGCGGGAAAGGCGCCAACAGGCCAAACCCTCCCACGGTGACAAAGCACCCGAACGCCATGAGATATAACCGATGAAACCGGTCCGCCAACCGACCGGTTACCAGTGTACCTGTGGTGTGGTGTGGTGTGGTGGTGGGGAGGGCGGGAGGAGTCTTGGTGAGCGTTGTATGTGTGTATAGGTACATGGAGATGTGTGTAGGTACATGAAGATGGGCGGGTTTTCTGAAGGTTCTTGTGAGAGTGTGCAGTTTGCCAGCGATAGCTGTAGCTGTGTGTGTCTCTGTACAGGTGTGTGTGTGCGTGTCTCTGTGCAGGTGTGTGTATGTGTGTGTGTGCAGGTGTGTGTGTGTGTGTGTGTGTGTGTGCAGGTGTGTGTGTTGCAGGTGTGTGCGTGCGTGTCACTGTGCAGGTGTGTGTGTGCATGTCTCTGTGCAGGTGTGTGTGTGTCTCTCTCTGTGCAGGTGTTTGTGTGCGTGTCTCTGTGCAGGTGTGTGTATGTGTGTGTGTGTGCAGGTGTGTGTGTGTGTGTGTGTGTGTGCAGGTGTGTGTGTTGCAGGTGTGTGCGTGCGTGTCACTGTGCAGGTGTGTGTGTGCATGTCTCTGTGCAGGTGTGTGTGTGTCTCTCTCTGTGCAGGTGTTTGTGTGCGTGTCTCTGTGCAGGTGTGTGTGTGTGTGTCCCTATGCAGGTGTGTGTGTGTGGCTCTGTGCAGGTGTGTGTGTGTGTGGCAATGTGCAGGTGTGTGCGTGTGTGTCTCTGTGTAGGGGTGTGTGGGTGTGGGTGTGTGGAGCCTTGCCTGAGGACGGTCTTTGGAGACTGGAAGCCAACCCGCAGACCATTGTAGGTAACCGCAAGACGCTCGACCATGAGCCATTAGATATCAACCCCACTTGCACTCGGCGTGTGTAAAGGGCAAAATAAGTCCAGAACTATATAATAGGACAGGGTGAGATTTGTCCCAAAAAGGGGCACCGTGTATTAAGTTTTGTCTGATCTTGTTTAGGTGGAGCGTGTGAGTGAGTGCTGAGTCAGTCCAACCGACTACATGGCACAGTCAATTGGGCACAGACACACCTTGTGCATAGGCGCTAGTGGCACTTAGGAGCTTAAATGAACTGATTTCCCACAGATGTGTGACGTTTACTGTACTAGAGCCACCGCACACACACACACACACATTGATACCACTGAAGTCCTATCTAACGCCCACTAGTACTAGAAGATAGCCGGTGCAGGGATTACCCCGAATACATGAATTGCTAACAAATGATCCACCCCTTCAAGACATACCTACAACAAGTGACTAAAACACACACACACAAACACCTACAACAACAAATGACTAATACACCCACACACAACTGAACAACAATTGATTAATACACACACACACATTGATACCACTGAAGTCCTATCTAACGCCCAACTAGTACTAGAAGATAGCCGGTGTAGGAATTACTCCGAATACATGAATTGCTAACAAACGATCACCCCCTTCAAGACACACCTACAACAAGTGACTAAAACACACACACACACACTTAAACCACAGGTGACTTATACACACACACACATACCTACAACAACAAGTGACTAAAACACACACACACTTCTACAACAACAAGTGACATCCGCACCCCCCCCCCTCTACGTACCGCAGATGTAAAAGGTGGACTGGATAATAAACACAAGTCCTATGTGGCCCGCATTCATGTCCGGAAATAGTTCGTTGAGGTGCGGCGCAAACACGGGCTCTAGGCACGAGTACGCAATGGAGATCACCACCACCTCCGCGATAATAAACATGAACTTGGGCAGCCTCAACAGTCCCAGCCATAGCTGTGTGTAGGACTGCTGCTCAGTGCCTGTGTTCTGTGTTATGTTGGCGTTGATATCGTCTTCGGCCAAGCTAAAGTGAGGGGGGTGGCATGGGATATGAAAGCGTGAATAGAATGAAATGAAATGGACTGGAACATGAGAGTGTGGAGAGGTTATGGCTGCGAGCTGTGTGTAGATGCGCATATGCAACACGCTGATATCATGAGAAGTATGATAGCAATGAGTTTGGGAGTGTCAATGATGAGTTATTCGATAGGAAGAAGTCATCAAACAGGAATGAGTCATGCGACAGCAATGAGTTGGGAGTGGCAATACGAGAAGCGCTCTCAGGCACTCCCACACACACCTGATTACACTCTCAAGGGACACATGATATGGATATATATATATATATATATATATATATATATATATATATATATATATATATATATATATATATATATATATATATATATATATATATATATATATATATATATATATATATTTATATTTATATATATATATATATATATATATATAATATATATATATATATATATACATATGTATTTATATGTATATGTATATGTATACGTTAAAAAAATTCTCCTCATACACACACCTTATCATGCGCTTGCCCAGAGGAATGATCACCAGCGCCGGCATCGTCGTGAACACAAACGGAGCCCAGAACTCCCCGAAGAAGACATACAACGCACCACCAATGGGAGGACCAATCATAAACGCCCCTCTGCAGATACACACAAACAAGGAAGTGGGTGTACTATGAGTCATGCATGCACCAATGGGAGGACCAACCATAAATGCCCCTCTGCAGATGCACACTACCAAGAAAGTGGGTGTATTATGAGTCATGCATGCACCAATGGGAGGATCAATCATAAACGCCCCTCTGCAGATGGACACAACCAAGGAAGTGGGTGTACTATTAGCAATGCACGCAGGTGAGCGTGAAGCGTGTCTGCTGGTGTCCGCTGCCCATTCGTCTCATGCAACAGCACATTGCCACATTGCATGAGTGAGTGTGTGGGGGGGAGGAGGGGGTGAGTGGTGACACAGCTGAACAGCTAAGGTGTTGTGGAGAATACCATTGCGCTATTCAACTATTGGTGAATCCGAAGAGACGTACAGACGGATCTCCTGATAAGACATGTATATGTTTACGAATGACGTACACACACGCAGTACGTCTGCATATTCGGGTATTTCAATATTAATGTGACAGTGAGGGTACTCAACGCGTTAGAACACGTAAACGTAAAAGATGACGTTGCATGACGTGGCACTCGCCTGGTGGTATGAGTGCCCAGTGTGGAAGAGCGTAGAAGCCTATGGCAACACAAGTACTGAGATAACCCCAACTAACTAAGAAATACCCAACCAATACTAAAGTGTCTACTCCTCACATACATACCTACAAGTGTAGAAGTGCATTCTCGTACTGTTATATTAAGTACAGACTACGCGCACATAAGCATGCAAATGTACAATCAGTCAGGCATGGATTGTGTTATCCGTCTTCTTTCGGCGTACACGAGACGACATCGCAGACAACTCTGAACGCCTCAAACACAAATAACAACCAGTCACACGCGTCAACTGCGTGTCATCACGCGTGTCAACTGCGTGTCATCACACGTGTGACATCTGTTGTGGCCCAGACCACCACAATGTCTTGTATGAGAATGGCCCCCACTCATCTCACTGCCTCATTTAGACAAGTAGGTATGTGATGTCAATCGCGCTAGCTACGCAGGTACTTCATGTGTCAACCCATAGGACATACCCGAATGTCATCTCGACAAGCCCAAAAACCTTAAAAAAAAAGAGGACAGGTGATGAACCGTTGCAATTAGTCTATAGATGAGCATGACATAGGCACAGTGCATCGCTGGAACTTTCGATGGTTTTTGGTTTTCTGGTTAACATAAACTTAGTTCACAAAGTGTTCAACGTAGTCTATGCTCAATGGCAATCTGTGAAAGTACCTTCTCTATGGTTTTTGATTTACTACTTAACATAAACTTAGCCAACATAAGCTTAGTTAACATGAACTTAGTTAACATAATTTTAGTATACGCAGTATTCACCGCTGTCTATACTAATGACTGTCTGTGCAAGAGTATATTTCGAGCAGTCCCACGGAGCACGGTAGTCGCACTGGCAACCTCAGCTGGACTATACGCACCCATTCGATAAAAGCATCTCGTACACGAGGTGACAGATATGTATGTGTTTGGTATTACAGTGGGTGCTATATATAGATATGTTTGTTATTACAGTGGGTGCTATATATGTATATGCGTGTTACTACAGTAGGTGAGATAAAGGTACAAGTGGGTTATTACAGCAGGTGATAGACATATGTATGTGTGTAAGTACAGTAAGTCATACATGTGTCTGTGTCTATTCAAGTATACGAATACATGACTTGCGGCAAGCCTCCCATCAGCACACCTTCTCAGAATCTCCATGGAGACTCAATACCAGTACGGCGTCGCAGCACAGTACGTTCACACCACTGGACAAACCTAGACGCAAACCAAACAACACCATTTGGGCGCAAGAACCAACAGTGACATACGTAACTAGGTGTCGACCTGTAGACATAAATCACATACCCCTCCAGGATGAACACACTGTATTCCTGTACACACATACTACTTGGTACGATAACATACCGCTCCAGGATGAATCATACTCTATTCCTGTACACACATAATACTTGTCACATTGATATACCTCTCCAGGATGAATAATAATCTATTCTTGTACACACATCACATCTGTCACATTATTATACCCCTCCAAGGATGAATCATAATCTATTCTTGTACACACATAACACTTGTCACATTAACATACCCCTCCATGATGAGTCATATTCTAATCCTGTACACACATAACACTTGCCACACGACCATACCTCTCCAGGATGCTCATTGAAGACCAACGCAAGCGTAGCCGTACAACACGTCATCGCAGCACTACAGGCGACGCCCATAACCATTCGTGATATCAGGAATGTGGGCAGAGTGGTACCCAACCCAAACGCCACCGTAGACACCGCAGACAGGGCCACAGCACTGGCCAGGAGGTTGGACCGACCCATGATCCCAATCATGTAGGGGATGATGGGGCTCATGATAAGAGAGGTGAGAGGGAAGACGCTGAAACACCACTGTACAATGGGGAGGAACAGACACAGACACGTTGGAAGGGGTAGAGAAGGTATATCTGATCAGTACGAAGAAGTAGCAGAGAATAAAAGTAACAACCCACTGGGGATATCGGCAACACATTAGATCAGCCAATACAAGGCAAAACAAACAGAACAGACACTCAAGGTGTCAGCAACACATCACACGAGCAGTACAAGCTCTAACTGTCCATGAAGCTCCTGCGAACGTATGAGGAATCGAAGTCAATCGAGTGCACTGTGTTGGCATTATAATTCGATTGTCAGGTGTTTGGGGGTGCTACGCAAGTGACTGTAAGGTGACACGCACCCCGAGACACGCAGCATGCCGTGTGAACTGAATTCAGCGAATGTTAAATATGATATAATAAAATGGACATTTGAAACTATGTTGTAAATATCATATTGTATTATAGTGTATATATGTATCATAATACAATATTACAACCATGTGGATTAATACTATACTATATTATAATACATTACAGCACAATATAACATTATAACCATGGTATCAGGTATATAACATAATATTATGGACATTTGGAACTATGTGATGGATATAATACTATATTATATTGGAATATATTATAGCATAATATAATATGATAACCATGGCACCAGGTATATAATATAAAACTATGGACATTTGGAATTATATTATGGATATAATACTATAGTATATTATTATATCATAATATGATATCACAATCATGGCATCAGGTATACAAAATAACAGTATTGAGCGCAGACATACCCCAATCTCTTCAGGGCTGAGCCCGCACTCGTCAGCAGCTGTGGTGTGTGGGGGTGAAAGTCAGTTCGGTACTTCTGCGGATAGTCATCAAGTGCCTCTGGTAACAACCCAACGTGTCACGGTTCCAGTAGTAGTAAGCTCAATCACTCACGTATGAGCCTTGACTACCCCGAAGCAGCTGCGATGAAAGACTTATTGTAGTATGTCTGACTTGAACCCCACATCCGAAAACCCTAAAACCCTAAAACCCTAAACCCTGCCACGGGAGATGTGGAAGACAGACACGCGGAGGATGCTTATGAAGGCTACGGCGATAGTGTCCATGCACATCAACACACTTGTACATGACCAGAAGTCGCCTACTGCCGTACACTAAAGGTTACCCATTGACTGGGCCAATCTACTGATACGATCAATATACACAGTCAGCACGCACCAATAGAATACAAGCTAACAACGCACCAATAGAACACAAGCTAACATACCAAATTTGGGGAAAAAAGGCGCGGGGATTGATATTGGAATGGCGGTGAAAAACATCGCCGCCAGGAGCACCCACATCAAGCTCACATTCGGGTGGGAATAAATAGAGCCAAGCGTCTTCTCCTCTTCAGCATCCTGCGCCTTTGACGATTCCAACAGTGGCTGCCTCTCACTGTGTGGACCATCATTCATACTGACGATGGCGAGACGTGGATGAGATATGTGAGTTATACAGCAAATGTGTGTAAACATCGGGTATGTCGATGCTGGAAGCAATATGGGTGTTTTTGTACGTACAAAAAAAAAGGCACATAGACCAATGATCGACTATAATCAAGTTCACGAAAACACGAATAGAGAGGTGGATATGAGAATATATATATATATATATATATATATATATATATATATATATATATATATATATATATATATATATATATATATATATATATATATATATATATATATATATATATATATATATATATATATATACATATATACATATATATATATATATATATATATATATATATATATATAATATAATATATATATATATATATATATATATATATATATAATGATATGATGATGATGATGATGATGATGATGTGCATATGTGCATATATATATATATATGTGTTGACGATGATGATAATATATATAATAAATGTATATATATGTAATGTGTGATGTGTGTATGTGTGTATGTTTGTTGTATATATATATATATATATATATATAAAAACATATGAATAAAAAATATATCTATATATACATATATATGATATATATATATACTCTGATTATTATATATATATATATATATATATATATATATATATATAATATGCGTGCGTGCGTGTGTGCGATGATGATGATGATGATGATGGTGACGCATGTGTGTTGTGATGTTGATGACGTGTGTGATTGTGTGTTGTTGCGTGTGATTGAGTTGTGCGTGTGTGATGTCTGTGTTGTGTGTTTATGTATACATGTCTGTTTATATACATATATATGAATACATATATATATATATATATATATATATATATATATATATATATATGAATACACATATCATCATTATATATATATATATAATATGGATTCATATATATATAACCATATGTGATGATGATGATGATGACGGCATGCACAGCATATATATATATATATGTATGTATATATATAATATATATAATATATATATATATAACCATATATATAACAATATGTATGTACGTAATGTGCGTATATGTATGTATATCTGTATATAATATATGTATATATATATATATATAATAACATATATATAATGTGTATATTGATAATGATGATGATGATGGATGTATGTAGCCAATAGCCATATGTATGTAATAATATGCATATTAATGCATGCATATAATAATATATATATGTGGCCAGTGTGTGTTGTGTATATGTATATAATATATGTATTGTATTATATGTGCATAATAATAATAATACAACCAGCAATGTGTGTTGTAGGATGTTGATGATAATATGTATGTGTAATAATATATGTATATATGTAATATATATGTATATATATATATGTGTATGCATAATAATATATAATAATATGTAATAATATGTATATACATATAATAACAATAATAATATATAATATATGTATATATATAATAATAATATTATGTAATGATGATGATGATGATGATGATGATGATGATGATGTGATGATCTGTGTGTAAACTATCAACATATGGCATATATATGTATATATATATATATATATATATATATATATATATATGTATATATATATATATATAATATATATATAATAACAACATATAATATATCTATATAATATAATATATAATATGTATATATATATTTATGCGCGTGTGTGTTTTTTTATGTATGCCTGTTGGCGTGTTATATAATATATATATATATATATATATATAATATTATTGATGATGATGATGATGTGATGTGTGTATGTGTGTTCGTATTGTGTGTGTGTGCGTGATGATGCGTTATTATGTATGTGTATGTATGTATGACTATATATATATGTTTTGGTGTATGTAATGTATGTATGTTTGTTTGTGTTTATACATATATATATATATATATATATATATATATATAATAATGATGATGATGATGATGATGTTGTTGTGTGCACACACACATATATATATATATATATATAATATTGTTGATTGATGTGTGTGTGTGTGTGATGTGTGTGCGTTATTGTGTGTGTGTGTATATATATATATATATATATATATATATATATATATATATATATATATATAATATTTACATATATATACATAATATTTATTATATATTGATATATATATATATATATACAATATCTTCATTAATACATATTTTATCATTATCACATTCGACAGTCTTTACCTAGACGGTAATGTTGTGGCTCTCTCAAACTCATCGGAAGCTGGCATATCGCAACTGTAAAGATTGTTGGAATACTCAACTTGTAGGTGCTGTTCACGTGGTGAATATACTGATGCGGCGCAATCGTCTCCTGATGCGAGAGTTGTAGTACTGTTATATTTTAATTATCAAGTTGAGATTCGACCCTTTGCAGACCATATCCGAATCTCTCATATGCTTTATTGAATATCCTGCCTTATCATGTAGACTCTCTCACTCTCTCTATACTAGTGAGTTCTCAGTCGCCAGTCGCCACTAATACTAGTCGTTAGCCACTCGCTCTGTTCACTGTTCAGACTTAAAGACTTCTTGTGTGTGTGTTCACAAAAGCCTGTTTACAGTATTTCGTTTTATTCATGACTCTCGCAAAAGCATCTTTTTTGGTTGATTGTGATTGGTCAGAAAGGCAGGGCCCTTGATTTGGGTCTGTGCGAACCACACAGTGCTGCATTTGCCAACACACCTACTGCACACACAACACGAAAAAGTATTTTTTTTTTTTTGGAAATATACCAACTACAATACAGCTTCAGGGTTTCGGACTGTCGGCCTCTCTAAAATAAATATTTAAAAAAAAATATGAAGAAGAACTGAACGAAGGAGACTATAGAAAAAAAGAAGAAAATTACAAAATCCTAACCGGCCTTTCGGCTGTCGGACCTCTCTCTCGAGACTCCCACACAGTCCCAGTCACCAGCCTCTCTCCCAGGACTCCCCAGGAGAGAGGGACATGGTAAAGTATGTACGGATCATACCTATTTATAATATGTATGTATGTATGGGCATATATATCGACAATACATCTAGCGAGAGAGAGAGAGAATGAGACGGTATATTGCTGAGTTTCAAAGCTAAAGGACGATTACCCATATGTATTGAGTTTTCATCAGAGTGACTGAGAGAAGCCTATACGACCACATGATGGATAATCCACACAGCGAACAACAGCATGTATGTGAATACGGATCAATATTGTATGTACTGCATGTATGTGAACGCGGATCAATATTGTATGTAATGAATGTATGTGGATACGGATCAATATTGTATGTAATGCATTGAGTTGAGTGAGATGTCTGTCGAGATGTAAGTGATGCTACCCGACTCTCAAATAAGGGCTTAGGATATACTAGGTTAAATGGTCACCCATAGTATGGCTCAAGCAGCGATATTACGGTAGCTCTGCTAATGTTCTTTCTTGCAGTAACGTGGTGTGAGTGACGACAAAATTCAGGTGTAGTTAGTTGTAGTTGTTGTCGCAGATAACGAGACTACGCGCAATAGCAGACCTACTGTAATTCTATTCGGCTTGTTTCTAGTGGTAGAGCAGGAATGAACGGTGACCCGATTGTATACCAATGCAATGAGATAAATGCCCCCTGAAACGGCACAAAAGTGGCAACCTGGTTATACAAACACGAGCCATTGTATCGTATATAGCACACACGAGAGCGTTTTTGATCGCACAGGGGATAGACGCTAGTAGTGCATGCGACCCACTCTATGCTCAGTCCACCGGCTTTTAGGACTATACACATCTATAAGCACATTGCAGTAACGTCAAGCAGTCCCGAATACACTGCTGTTGTTTCTATGGGCAACGTGAACCCAATAGTCACGGAAGACTCGACGAGGTAGGCTACACAAACAAACTCAAAAGTTCTGGGTAGCTTTTAATTGTATATGATCGGTATTCGTAATGTCGGGAAGTTTTACCGCAAAGAACCTTACTGTGAAGACCCATCTGTTCGATCCATTAACTTACTTATTATGTAGCACGGTCGTATAAGCCGTTCACCGGTGTGTGTGAATTGTGGTTGTGGTATATACATGTATGTATGCTACTCTTGTGTCAGAGGTTCTACCACTATAGAGAATTGTTTAAGTGAACTTACATAATATCTCTTCCATGCAGATGTGTGTGGGTGTGTGTTGGTATTGATGAGTATATAGTTATCCCCCCGCGGATAACTGAAGTGTTATAACCCAAGTTAGCAAGCGTCCTGCCACCACTACCTTGCTACTTGCAGTAACTAGGCTATAGACGTCTATGTGTTTGTGTGCGTGACTACTACCTTGTTGCTATGCAAGAACTAGGCTATAGATGTCTATGTGTGTATGTGTGTCCACTACTTACTATCGCATATCCATGCATATATGATACTTTACAGTTGCTTACTGTCTCATATCCATGCATATATGGTACTTTACAGTTGCTTATTATCTCATACATAAGCATATATTATATTTTATAGTTACTTACTATCTCAAATCCATTCATATATGATACTTTACAATTGCTTATTATCTCTTATCCATGCATACATTAAACTTTACAGTTGCTTACTATACCCATATTCATGCATATATTATACTTAACAGTTGTTATCTATCTCATATCCATGTATATATGATACTTTACAGTTGCTTACTATACTCATATCCATGTAAAAATGGTACTTCACAGTTGCTTACTATCTCTTATCCAAGCATATGTTCTACTTTACAGTTGCTTGCTATACTCATATCCATGCATACATACATTATAATTTACAGTTGTTTACTATACTCATACCCATGCATATATTATACTTTACAGTTGCTTACTATACTCATATCCATACATATATTATACTTTACAGTTGTTTACTATATACTCATATCCATACATATATTAATCTTTACAGTTGTTTACTATATTCATTTCCATGCATGTGATACTTTACAGTTGCTCGTGGATAGGATTGCAAACAACGTGGAAAAGCTGAACGACACCGTAACGTCAATCAATACCGTCATGAGTGTGAGTCTGCTGTTTTTGTATATATAAGCGTGCGTGATGTATTAAACATTATATTGTAAGTACATCAGCAAAACGATTCACAGGCACGTGCTTATTGTGTTGTCGTGCTTTTAGGGTTTCAAGGTTTAGGGTTTTGACGCGCTGCGTATTCACAAGTATACGCCGTCTATCTGCACACACAATGACTAAGCAGTGACCTATAGACACTATCCATGCATCTCATTATATATATATATATATATCTACATACACAATGACTAAGCAGTGACCTATAGACACTGTATCCATGCATCTGATTATATATCTATCTATCTACACACACAATGACTAAGCAGTGACCTATAGACACTGTACCCATGCATCTGATTATATATATCTATCTACACACACAATGGCTAAGCAGTGACCTATAGACACTATATCCATGTATCTGGTTATATATCTGTCTACACACACAATGACTAAGCAGTGACCTATAGGCACTGTAACCATGCATCTGATTATGGCTAAGCAGTGACCTATGGACACTGTATCCATGCATATGATTATATATCTATCTACACACACAATGACTAAGTAGTGACCTATAGACACTATATCCATGCATCTGGTTATATATCTATCTACACACACAATGACTAAGCAGTGACCTATAGGCACTGTAACCATACATCTGATTATGGCTAAGCAGTGACCTATAGGCACTGTAACCATGTATCTGATTATGGCTAAGCAGTGACCTATGGACACTGTATCCATGCATATGATTATATATCTATCTACACACACAAAGACTAAGTAGTGACCTATAGACACTATATCCATGCATCTGGCTATATATCTATCTACACACACAATGACTAAGCAGTGACCTATAGACACTGTATCCATGCATCTGATTATGACTAAGCAGTGACCTATAGACACTGTATCCATGCATCTGATTATGACTAAGCAGTGACCTATGGACACTGTATCCATGCATCTGGTTATATATATCTATCTACACACACAATGACTAAGCAGTGACCTATAGAAACTGTATCCATGCATCTGATTATATATATATATATATATATATATATATATAATTACTAAGCAATGACCATTAGACACTGTATCCATGCATCTGATTATATGTATATACATATATATATCTACACACACAATGACTAAGCAGTGACCCATAAACACTGTATCCATGCACCTGATTATATATATATATATATATATATATATATATATATATATATATATATATATATATATATCTACACACACAATGACTAAGCAGTGAACTATAGACACTGTATCCATGCATCTAGTTATATATATATATATATATACACACAATGACTAAGCAGTGACCTATGGATACTGCACCCATGCATCTGACTATATCTATCTACACACACAATGGCTAAGCAGTTACCTATGGACACCGTACCCATGCATCTGACTATATATATATCTATGCACACAATAGCTTAGCAGTGATTGTAAACACACACATACACACACCCCTCCACTCCGTAGGATCTGAGGATTTATGAGAAGAGGATTGAGAAGACTGCCGTAGTGTGGTCGAACTATTGCCGAAATATAAATCTGAAAGCTGGGAGCTTGCGCACGTGATATCTGTTAACCTCTTTATTCAAACCGTGCGAAGATGAAGCATGCATTGCTATCTGATTCGATCAGCCTGTGTACATCCCAGAGGCCATGTTACTTTGAAACACCAAACAGCGCCCTTAGGGTGCTAAGCGCAAAAATATAAATGATTGCATAGTGGAGGCCTGCGTCAATTGTCAATCTCGTCACGTTTTGGGGGTCCGTAATGGTCGATTCCTGAGTTCATCTTCACTTTGCATACTATGAATTGATTTGAGAACAAACTTGATGGGCTATAGAGTTCCGAGTTGTATTGAATGAGTGCTGCACATTGCGGGTATCAACAGTTGCTATTGTAGTTGCGGGTCACACGCTAGCCAAGGCGGAATTCTTGTGTTCTCTGCATAGTATAGCACTTTAGCTGTAACGAGATCAAATAAAGATACTTCAAGCGATCCGATCGTCAGACTCGAGAGAAGACCCATTTTAGTTTGGAAATTTCCCGCGTGCCGAGGAGGCAGGCTTATCCAAATGCTCGAAACTTGGCATATATTTAATTTGAGAATTTTATGTTTACGTGGAGGTAAATAAGCGCATCTAGATGCTCGAAACTTGGTTTATACTTTGAGAAGTTTATCTACAACGTGGAGATAGTCGTCTGGGTGCCGGTTCAAGACCACGCAGCAGTTTTGTTCGATTCATAGATCATCTATTTGCTCTGTATGCCAAAACAAACGATTGAACCCGATTTTTGCGGCGGCATTCAAGCTACATCGTTTGTTGAAGTTCAGGTGCTATTTAATATGTATCCTATCGTGCAAGCCGCTCCGTAGTGCAAGGCTTTGAGCCTCTTGCTCAAATGGGTATGCGAATAGGTTCGATATGTATTTATGTATCTGTAGCGGATGTTATGCATATATGTAGGAACATACGCCCAACTTACTCATAAACGAATCGGCTGTTGGGGATATGATAGCTTACCTCATCACGATATGCAGCTGGCTAAACCCGCACACAGCAGAAAGCGTAGCACGATTCGACGAGACTTTAAAATCAACAGTCAATCTTACAATGATACATACACACAGTAATCTTGATTCCCATGTACTCGTCACATTCTAACAGAGGCGAACAAAATACCACGTACCACATGTCAGAAATGCTCTCTAGAGGCACGCTTCTGCAGCTACATGCCCAATACACAGCACCCACCAAGCAATCACAATCCCAGCTCCCTCACTTGTATACCGGCTTATGTAATGAAACGTGCGGCTGTACACGCACAGTATCACAGTGCCGAATCAATCATGTATGAAGTACACGAGGCTGCAAAACACCGAATACCCATCCAGCACTCACTCATAAAGATTGATGACTAATGATGCAGGCCATGCAAGCAAATGAGCGGCTAGCAAACAAGTACACAAATGAAATACCCCAGAGCACCACCATTAACAACACACAACACAGCGGATATAGTGATTACTATTAGCTCTCTTGACTTCAAATGTGCAAGTCTCACCCCGAACTTTCATGGATATGTATACGACCAAAGTATAAAAAAACAAATGTCTCCTGTTGGTTACGAAACACGCTACATGGTTGCGTTCAAGCACTCAGTAGGGGTCAAGGAGTATCTTCTAATTGGCTCATAAAAGGTAGAAGAAATACAACATTAGCCATATAATTACATATCCTCCGTCGGAGTGCTCACAAAACAATGCGATAAGATAATCAGTAATGGGCAATGGCACCACATTCACCCTTTGTCATATCCTGCCCGTTACACGAAAATCAAGAACAGAATAACCGACCGCAATCTGGAGTACACTTGAACAACACCAGGTTTCGATCGATACTAGACGATGTAGCTGCAAGGGCTATCGGCACAATTGTGTCCGTGATCGATATCATGGCCGCATTCCGCCTCAATCCTAATTCGTATCGCCGATACCCCATTCCTGGGCCTTGAATGTGTGTAAAAGTCACGTTGTCGCTTTCTTTTCCAAGATGGGCATACCTCTCGACTTTGAGAAAACGTTCGCTATTGCTACAAAAGCAGAGCACTTGGGGTGCCATCATTATCACACTTAGCGTTTCTACCACAAAAAGACGACAGATCTTGGAGCGACTAGCACTGTGGTCCGACCGACGAACATTAAACTGCCCCGCTTGCCAGATGCCTCATGTAGCTTTGCAGCATCCTTTCACATGCACACCCCTACACTGCACGGCTGTTTTCTTTAATATGCACCATGTCGGAACCGGCATCACATAAACACATTCGCATCCCAACCTGAGTACGACAGTATCTGACATCCTGGTCTACTATATTCAGAGCTGGTCTGGCACAGCCCTCCTTATATCACTGTTGCCGTGAACGCATGTACTACAGCCAGAAGAGGTTCACTGTCCACTGGTCAGTGGTTCTTCCTCACTAAAATGACAAAAACATTATCATCCCAAGACAAGGCAATATACCACACTATTCTCGATAACTAAACTTGAGCTGCTTACAGTAGTGTACGCTGCTGCCATATTTGAATCCCAATGGCGGAAACACCCCGTTGTACTACTTTTGAATGATACTCGCGCAGAGGTTGGCATTGCCCGCAGCACGAACCCAATACCAGAAATCCTAAGTCTGATGCACCTTCTCACAGAGACAGAGGTTACCAACGATACACACATCACATGTGAACGCATCCTAGGCATTGAAAATACCATAGCAAATACAATGTCATGCAGTGAGTGGCACAACGCGCGTGCCTTGTCCCCTGACATGCAATCCAAAACACACCACTATCCAAACCAGCACGAGCACATAAGCTAGCTTCGCAAATGTAATTCGTGATAGCTATTGAATAAAAATAGCTTTATCTTCAAACCATCACAGGCCGCTCGTCGCAGCTGCCTTTTGCGTTAGACCTGTTAAAACCATATGCTTACAGCCTGCAAGTCCCCGGCGACACCCGAGCCTTTATTCAGGTAGTGTAATATTGACTCACGCACACGCTTTAGCAGTTTAGCTTTAGCAGTTCAGCTTAATAGTAGTAGCACAGCCCAAAGGCACTTTCTTATTATGAACGCATAATTTCGGCTGATGGCATTTTTGCAGGCCGATTGTTCCGACCGACAAAGATATTTGGGGTTTGTTGGTCCATTCTGTACTCTGTATCGACGGAGTTTCAATGCTTCTCGATGCGGTGTTACGGCAGGGCGAGGCCTAAATTTGGACATTCAACACATCATGTACTGACGTCTGTCCAGACTCGACCATTCTCACGTCTCCCAAACCTATGTACATATGTACGCTCCCGTCGCAGGGTGCTTGAGTGACAAGCGATAACGTCCCGTGATCCCGTTGCATTCCTAAACTTATCGAAGCCAATGGAATGGTTCGCAGCGCACTATGATAGCGCGCGCCAAGTTTTGGTGGAGCACGATTACTCGACTAGGGGCGACACGTAAATACTTTGTAATTTGTAATACCTCATCGGCTCATCCGTGTGTACTGTGTACTATGTTGTCCACCGAAATATTCCAGCAAAAAAACGCCAGAGCTTTCATTTTAAAAGCTTTTAAATACGGGGTAGCTGTATAAGAGTTGGAAACTGTGAAACATACCAGTTTATGATATATAGAAAATAAATCCGACTTTCGAGGATGCCAGCGCCAAGGTACTGGAATAATACGATTATATCATAATAGGCTAGTCGTAAGAAGCTAAAGTTATTAATATAAGGATATGATCACACACGCAACAGAAACGCACTAGAGCAACGACCTTTTTTTTCTGACAAGTTGTCCAAAAACTCACCACTCTACCCACTCTACATATTGTTATCCACTGCTTGCAGAACTCAATCAATAAAAAAATATGAAACCTCGAAAAATAGCGTTTACGTGGGGTTGTTCTAGCTTGGGTAGAGCACGGTTGTGGACATCACGAACTTCACCAGTGTGTTGCCCACCGAAAACTTCTAGCAAAAAAAACATGTCAGTTTTCAAATTGTAAAGGACATGTTGTATGTTTAGTTCCCCACTCACTGTTGAATGCCGTCACTAACCTACCAGATGAGAAATGATGTGACGTTTGTGAAGTATCACGTCTGCTACAGTACCTGTACGGGAAAGCGCCTACCTTTCAGACCTGGCTCTATGGTCTCTTCACGCCTACAACACCACCCACTGTCTTAGCTAACCCTACTTGTATTGTATGCTACCATGAATTGCGGCTCGATCCTCTCTGTACTCTGTAGATTCCCAATTCACCCTCTATTGATATTATTGGCACCGCCAAAATAAAAAGTATTTCGGAGTGAAAAAAAAAGAGGAGACTTTATAAAAATCTGTGACACACAGGCACACACAGATTTGTGAAAAGTGAACCTTTGGATCCTTTTTTAAAATGTTTTTTTTATATTAAAAAAACCAACAAACAAACAAAAAGGAATGTGTACAGTAAATATGTAAATACTACAGTGGACGTGAATACTATATAAATAATGTATACAAAACAAACTTTCTGTAAAAACAGTACATAAATACATGCATATATTTATATGTTATATATTGCGTGTGTATGCGTGACCGTGTACTCGTGTGTAAATACTCATACATACGTGAGTTTTTTCTATTTACATTGACCTAGTGATCAGTAGCTGTCTGGGCGATGCAATCGGCGTCCAAAACCCGTGGCAGGTTTCATCTAAAAATCGCCATTGAGTGGTTCGAAAAGCACGCTTGACATAGTATATACATATCAGGGTCGTCAACATTGTCAGTATCAATTGCGACACTACTGCATGTACAAGCTATGCGGGTCGAGGATGGTGTTGACTGGCTGTGTGGGCGTGATGAAAACAGTGTTGTCAAGAGGGAAGGGATCTCCTACTACACCCGGACTGCTGTCTTCACTATCTTTTGGTGGGTGGTCAGTGTGACAGTCATAATTGCGAACAAGTACATCCTTTCCACGGTAAGTTTTTATCGAGTGCCCAAACTTCGCGAGGTTTGTTGTTGTTCCTTTTAAACTTTACGGCTAAAGTACACACAGCTCTGTACAAGCTGATTTATCATAGAAGAGACGCAAGGTTGTTATACTATATATATATATATATATACAAACACAAACACACACACAGACATGTATATATATATAAGTAATATACATATATATATATACATATATATATATATATATATATATATATATTATATATATATATATATATATATATATATGTCTGCGTGTGTGTTAGTGTTTGTGTGTATGTCTTACTGTATGTATATGCATCTATTTCGATAAACATATATATATAAATCTATATCGATATATATATATATATATATATATGCGTGCGTGTGTGTGTGTGTGCATTGCATTGCATGCATACATTCACATATATTATTATTATATATATATATATATTATATTATATACATATATTACATATATTATTATATATATATATATTATATATATATATATGCCAACAACTACTCGTTTATGATGGATTATATAAAAACCACAACCCATATATATATATTATTGTACATGCGTGCGTGCGTGAACTGCGAACTGTACATGTACGTATGAGCGTATTTGGCATTATATGTATGAGAACATAACGAAAATATATAAATATATATATGTATAAAACGCAACATATATACATATATATGTATTATTACATTGTTGATTGTGCGTGCGTGTGTGTATGTATTTATCTTTACACATCACATCACCATTATATTATTATTATTATATATATATATTATATATTATTATTACATATTGCATGTGTGCATGTATATATATTAATATACATGCATGCATTATACGCATTTATACGCGGGGCGCGCTGCGCGCGCGCCTGGCTGCGTGCATACGTGACGTGCGTATGATAGTCATATATATGTATTGATGTGCGTGCGCGAGCAACGCGTATTACATATATATATATATATATATATATATATATGTATGTATATGCATATACATATAATATATATATTGATGTGCAATGTGTGTGTGTGTGTGTATATATATGTATATGTATATATATATATATATATATATATATATATATATATATATATATATATATATATATATATATATATATATATATATATATATATATATATATATATATATATATATATATATTAGTTTGTTTCACGCACGCATGAACATCAGCTTAGTCCTACTTTGAAACGCGTTGACTAATGGGTACCCCTATAATTTTCATTTCTAATTTCAGTAGTCTCTCCCACAAGAATTATTTTGGTATGCTGAGTTTGTATAGTTGAGAAGACATAAGGTCCTGTATGCCTCTTGCTTTTTATTTTAATGTTTATCGCGGATTATTTCACCCCGATTCTATCGCGGATATGCACGCAAACATGAGGCCTGGTTGACGTAAGAGCAAGATAGTACTCATCCCTTGTTTCAGTATATGTGCTCACTTTTTCGAATACACACTCACCCGTGTCGTCCGTGACTCATACTCCCTTTAACTTCTCGCCGATCTCTATCGCATTGAAACCAAATACTCTCTCAATTGCACACTTTCGTACTACTCACAGCTTGGATTCCGCTTCCCGTTCTTCATCACGTTTATTGCCAATTTGGTGATTTTAATCGGGGCCTTCCTTCTCACCAGATTCAAGATCGCCAAGGCAGACCCCGTCAGTCAGGTGCGTCTTCTATGTGCATGCCAATTGCCAAGGTTGGTGTCAATGCGCTGGTTGGGTACTTGGCTGGTGCTCAATAGTATTTGATTGAGGGCAGTCTCTTATTCATACGCTCGCACGCGGTGGTACACTTACAATCACACGCAGCTGTATGTATTGAACAGCATCACCCGGTGGAGTTGTTCATACTAAACACCCGCGTGGCTGGTAGTAGCGTGTGATATTGGTTGCGTGCGTTCCCTCTCCCCTGTCCGTTTTGCCTGGGCTCTTGACGAGGCTGCAATGGTGCAAAGGCCCACTAAAGAGTGTTCTCTAGAATCAGCACCAACACGGCTGTTCCTGTATAGACTACTTTGAAACTTGATATTTGATATCACATCACTTCAATCTTATTATAGGGCTTTCTTTTCTATTTGGACTATACTGATTCAGGATCAACTATGGCTCTTGCTGTATCCTGCCGGGGCGCTCACCAGTCTTCAAATTGGTATGTGGTTGGGCTATATAACGTGCACTCGCCCCTGCCCTTTTAAAGAGGCATACTTCCTAGTTTCAATACGATGCTTCGCTACTACATATGTGGTACCGTTTTCATCCTGGTGCCGTTATACTAGAGAAACTCACCTTGATTGACTGCTCTGGAATTGGTCTCTGCTAGTTGAAGACACGAACTGGCTCGCAGATATTCCTTTCTGCATGTAGTGAGGGTGCTTCAATGCCGTATGAACATTTGGTATGATGATCTGAAACCTCTCCTGTACGAATCTACCCATTCAGTCAAACCCTAAACCCTGCACTCTCTGATCCTGATTTCCGGATCACTAAGAACTCGTGACTGTGCTTTCCTGACGCGCGATGCAGGTAACAAGTCGGTGAGAGGCGGGATGTATCATATCGCTCTCGCCCAAGGCAGAGGAATAAGTGTTGGTGCAGTTGTGTCTGTACCAAGCATCGCCCTCTCTTTGCTTGCCTAAATCCTTAAATCCCGTGTGAGTGCACATGTCACACGGCATGCAAAAGGCCGACAACACTCGCTCGCAGCGCCAGCATGGACTGTGTCGCGTGCGTGTCTATCGCTCATTGCTCGAAAACACGTACTACTATATCATATAACAAATCCTGTGCATGTACATCCTTCTCTTCCTAATGTTTGCGCCCGTTGTACAGGCCTGGACAATCTGTCGCTAGTGTATCTGAGCGTGTCGGTGCACGTGGTGTTCCAATCGCTCACTCCGCTGGTACAGCTGCTGGTAGGCATTCTGTGCGGCCTCGAACACTGGCAACGCCAGACAGCATTCGCACTTCTTGGTGCGGGGGTAGGTATGGCGCTGTCCATATTTGGCGAAAGTGAAACTGGCGGGGGTGCCGGGTTGAGCTTTTTGGGTGTGGCTGCAGTGCTGGTGTCGATGCTAACCTCGACACTTCGATCGGTGATGCAACAGGCCATGGTACAGGTAGGAGTGAGTTGTACTAGATAACAGTTCGGTACGTGACTTTGAGGTTCTGGACATTTGTTTTTTTGTTTGCATCCGCGTCTATGTATGGTGGCTTGGCATGGAGCGTCGCAGGAAATCACCTTTATGGCCACGTACAAGATCCTATCGCCTGAGGGGGCGTGCAAGTGCATGTGTTAAATCATGACATTAGTCTGGCTTCTCTTTTCTTGTTTGGTTTGTCGGACGCGCAAATAAGACAGCTGACATGACCTGGGAGTGTGCATGACTTCGGCTTGGTCAGTTTCGGCTCTATTAGCGTACCACCTAGGCCTACCATGATGTCCGTAACTACACGCGATGTGTTTACTGCAAGTTCTATGCATGTGAGTACAAAATAATAATCAATGAAAGCTGCTTTCAAGGATTTGATGGTTTACGTGAAGGACGGTATATATGAGACCCATCTATTATGAGTCAGCAGCAACTACTGTGGCCCTAGGCATACGCATACGTTTCGTTGCATATGCAAACGCAAGCGAAGTAAAATGGTTTACTGCGAACTCTCCT